>LTAE01002195.1:0-13123 GCA_001647135.1 Pontederia paniculata | reverse complement strand
TTCAGATATGAAGGAAATTAAAAGGGTCAAGGAGCAGTTATCAAGTGTGTTTGAAATGAAAGACTTGGGAGTTGCAAAGAAAATATTTGGGATGGAGATTTTTCGTGATAGAGAAATAGGTACTTTGAAATTGACTCAAGAAGCATATATTGAGAAGGTGCTTGAGAGATTCTCTATGCAGCATGCGAAGCCTGTGCAAACACCTTTGGCGAGTCATTTCAAACTTTTTAAAGATCAATCACCCAAGACAGATGAGGAATGCAACTACATGTACAAGGTTCCTTATGCATCAGCAATAGATAGCCTTATGTATGCCATGGTAATTACCTGACCAAACATTGCTCATGCAGTGAGAGTTGTCAGCAGATATATGTCAGATCCAAGGAAGGAACATTGGCAAGCAGTCAAATAGATATTTCGGTACTTAAAAGGAACAAAAGGTATGAGACTTTGTTTCAATAAAAGTAATTTGGATCTGAAGGGTTTTGTTGATGCAGACTTAGGTGGTGACCATGACACTACTAGAAGCACCACCGGATATGTCTATACCTTAGGTGACATTGTTATAAGCTGGATGTCTCAGTTGTAAAAGGTTGTTGCCCTTTCTACTACTGAATCAGAGTATATAGCTATGATAGAGGCCTACAAGGAGATGATTTTGTTAAAGAGCTTTCTTGAAGAACTAGGCAATGTGCAAGAAAAATCAAGTTTGTTCAGTGACAATCAAAGTGCTATTCACCTTGCTAAGAATCCAGTGTTTCATCCTAAAACAAAGCACATAAGACTAAAGTATCACTTCATTAGAGATATTCGTGAAGATGGTACATTGGTTCTTGAGAAGATTCGTGGGCTAGAAAATTCAGCTGATATGTTCACCAAGGTTGTGGTCACAAAAAAATTGAGGTTTTGTACAACCTCAGTTTGCCTCCGGTGCTAGTTGAAAGGAGGAGTTGTCCAGAGTTGTGCATGCTACAAGTGGTCTTCCCCAGTGTTCATGTACTGATCAAGTCTCCAAGTGGGAGATTGTTGAAGATAGTAGACATAGACTGATCATCCAACCCCTACGGGCGCCGATCAAGTTTCCAAGTGGGAAAATTTTTTTAGGGGTACATATGTAATTTCATTATTTTGTGGGCGGTTGCCCTAGTTCCATCATATATATGCTATTTTTGGATTGATTATGTACTATGGTGGTTTTGAACACAACATAGTAAAAACCCTCTGTGATGGCCGTGATCGTAAGAGATCCATCTCCGAACCACATAAAATTTGTTCATATTTTTCTATGTGTTTGTGGATCTTTCTCTTTTTGTTCTTCGTGATATCCCAACAATCATAAAAAACCCTAACCCTTATTTGTAAATGTCCATAGAAAACTCTAACGACCCGTTCCCTTCGCTACCGCCACAAATTCCCCTTTGTTCTCTCAATTTTTTTTTCAAAATTTTGAGTACAGGGCATAATAATTCAAGACACAAAAATCTACTTCAAGTAGAAATGAAATGGAAGAATTACAAAGATTTTAAAAAAAAAGATAGATCTTGGCAACAATACTTCCTATATTTGCTTTTTTCAGGAGTATATTTATGTATTTGCTCATGATAATGGTGTAAATGGGTTGATATTTTACGAACCTGTAAAATTTATAGGTTATGACAAGAAATCTAGTGTAGTACTTGTGAAACATTTAACTATTTGAATGTATCAACAAAATCATTTGATTTGTTCCTTTAATGAATCTAACCAAAGTAGATTCGTTGGACACATTTATTCCTATTTTTATTCTTTGATGATATCAGAAGGAATTTCGGTCATTGAAGAAATTCCATTATCGCTTCACATGAAGTCTTCCATCGAAGAAATACACAATTTACAACCTATTCATTCAATATTTCCTTTATTAGAGGATAAAGTGTTGCATTTAAATTATCTATCATTCATATTCTTCAATCTCGAGTCCAGGATGCTCCCTCTTTGCATTTTTTGCGGCTCTTTCTTCACCAATATCATAATTGGAACAGTCTCATTACTCAGAAAAAATCTATTTCTTTTATTTCAAAAAAAAATAAAAGATTATTTTGGTTCTTATATAATTCTTATATATCTGAATGGAAATTTGTATTAGTATTTCTTCGTAAACAATCTTCTTATTTACCATTAACATCTTCTGGAGTCTTTCTTGAGCGAACACATTATTATGGAAATTTACAATGTATTTTAGCGTGGCAGAATTTTTTTAAAAGA
This sequence comes from Pontederia paniculata, assembly GCA_001647135.1. NCBI lineage: Eukaryota > Viridiplantae > Streptophyta > Magnoliopsida > Commelinales > Pontederiaceae > Pontederia > Pontederia paniculata. The sequence continues at coordinate 10,879 of LTAE01002195.1, read as the reverse complement.
CTCTAAGGGTCTTTAAAGACCCTTTCATGAATTATGTTTGATACCAAGGAAAAGTAGTTCTAGGTTCAAAGAGGACTAATTTTCTGATGCAAAAATAGAAATTTTACTTTGTCAATTTATGTAAATATTATTTTAACTTTTGGTCCCAATCGCGCAAGATTCGTATAAACCAATTAGCAAATTATTCTTTCTATTTTTAATGTACTAATAAATCCTTTGTCGGTTGGGAATTAGATGTTAGATAATTCTTTTCTGATACACACTCTTACTAAGACATTCGATACTCTAGTGCCAGTTATTCCTCTTATTAACTCATTGTCTAAATCTAAATTGTGTACTGTATCCGCACATCCTATTAGTAAGCCATTTGGACCAATTTGTTAGCTTGTGATATTATTAATAGATTTGGTCGAATATGTAGAAACCTTTCTCATTACCACAATGGATACTAAAAAATAGGGTTTTGTGAATAAAGTATATATTTCAACTTTCATGTGCTAGAACTTTGGCTCATGAACATAAAAGTAAGGTACATACTTCTATGCAAAGAGTAAGTCTCCTACGTTACCCATAATATGTGGAAGTATCAATTCTTAGAGTCATTCGGTCTAAATGCTACATGAAGAACATAAGCCAGATGACGGAACAAGGAGACCTAGGATGTAGAAGATCATAACATGAGTTATTCAGCGGATTTGGATTCCTATATATCCACTCATGTGGTACTTCATCATATGATTCATAGAAGATCCATCTGTCTAAATATCATCATATACATCTAGAAAAGCCATATGCTTTGGAAGAATCTTGTAAAGTTTGGGAAGGGCTTTTATTGATAAAAAACAAGAATCTACTTCAACCTATATGCCTTAGGCACGTGCATACATAACATAGAAATCACACTTGGAAAGGGGCAGACAATTGCCTAGAGCAGCGGGTGTTGTAGCGAGACTGATTGCAAAAGAGGGTAAATCGGCCACATTAAGAGTACCATCTGGTGAGGTCCATTTGATATTCAAAATCTTCTTAGCAACAATTGGACAAGTGGGTAATTTTGGGGTGAACAGAAAAGGTGTGGATAAAGCCGGATTTAAGTGTTCGCTAGGTAAGCATCTTGTAGTAAAAAGAGTAGTTATGAACCCTGTAGACCATCCCCATGGGGGCGGTGAGGGTAGAGCCCCTATTGGTAGAAAAATAACTCGCAACCCCTTGGGGTTATCTTGTTCTTGGAAGAAGAATTAGGAAAAGGAAAAAAAATATAGTGATAGTTTTATTCTTCGATGCCGCAAATATGAATATTGAAAATCCATTTTTTGGAATTTTAAATAATGTGATGGGTGAACGATGGGAATTGAACCCGCACATGGTGGATTCAGAATACACTAAAGGATTTTTTTTCTGTCCATTCATTATTATTGTATTTCTTTTACTCACTTCCATATTTAATAACTTAGATCGAGATATTGGACATAGAATGTCAATATTTAAAATAAATATAAAAAAAGGAGTAATCTGCTGTGAAATTTTCACTTAAAAAAACCCTTTTGTAGCTAATCATTTTTCGAAAAGAATGAAAAACTCAACATGAAGGAGGATAAAGAAATAATTGTAACTTGGTCTCGGACATCTACAATTACATCCACAATGATTGGCCATACGATCACTATTCATAATGGAAAGGAATATGTACCAATTTTTATAACGGATCGTATGGTAAGTCACAATTTGAGGGAATTTGCGCCTTCTCTTACTTTCTCGAAACATGCAAGAAACGATAGTAAATCCTACCGTTAAGTTAATTTTGATAACTAAAAAAAGTAAAAATTGTTTATCATTCATTAGTAGGGGATAACCTTATGATAAAGAATTTGAGTTCAAGCAGAGAAGTAAAAATTTTAGCTCACCAGAGATGTAATGTCTATTTTCAAAGTGCGAAGGGTAATTGATCAGATTCGTGGACGTTTTTATGAGGAAACACTTATGATAGTGGAACTCATGTCTCATCGAGCATCTTATCCTGTTTTAACATTAGATTATTCTGCAACAGCAAATGTGAATCAAAATATGGGTTTGAACGAAGCTAATTCAATCATTAGTGAAGTCAAAGTCAATAAGGGGCCTATTAGGAAAAAAATTAAGACCTCGGGCTCAGGGTCAGAGTTATTTGATAAAAGACCCGCCTGTAATATAACAATTGTATTTAAAGAGAAATCAAAAGAACAATCTCCAATTTAGATAAATTCATATTAAATCAAATCCTATAGAATTATATATATATTAGAGGGAATGGAACGATAATATAATGGAAAAATATGGGACAAAAAATAAATCCACTTGGTACAACCCAATGCCATCATTCCTTTTGGTTCCCACAACCAGAAAATTATTCTATAGGTCTACAGGAAGCTGAAAAAATATGTAATTGTATCAAGAACTATATACAGAAAAATAAAATAATCTCTTCAGGTTTCGAAGGAATCACACGTATAGAAATTCAAAGCGAATCGATTTAATCCTGGTCATAATTTATATTGGATTTCCAAATTTATTGATAGAAGGCCAACCATGAGGAATCTAAGAATTACTAACAAATGTACAAAAAAAATTCGTCTGTGAACCAGAGACTTAACATTGCTATTACAAGAGTTGAAAAACCTTATGGACATCTAATATTCTTGCAGAATCTATAGCTTTACAAATAAAAAATAGAGTTTCATTTCGAAAGGCAACGAAAAAAGCTATTGAATTAATAGAACAAACTGATACAAAAGGAATTCAAGTGCAATTAGCAGGCTGAATCGATGGAAAAGAAATTGCACGTGTCAAATGGATAAGAAAAGGTAGATTTCCCCTACTATGAACATTGTTCCTATACAATTCGAACTATCTATGTAGTTTTTGGCATAAAAGTTTTGATATTTGTAGACGAGGGATGATAGCCCTTTATTATTCTTGCTGCTATCCTGTCTAGTGCTAGAACAAAACATGATCAATTATATAAGGTTGAATAAAAATTCGATTGACCATATGTTATAATTGCTATGCTTAGTGTGTGAATCGTTAATTCTTTTCTTTATAGTTTAAAGTTAGTTGGGATAAAAAAAGATTTACCTCTACTATAAACTTAGTAAACTAATAACCAACTTATTGCTTCATATTGCCGAGATCCCAAGAAATAGTCACTATATGAGTAGATCAATATATAGTTGCAGAAATTGAAACTGCAAAATTTTCATTTTGAAACAAAAAAGGGGATGTGGATGAATGGAATGATGATAGGAAGAGAAAAAAAATATCAATGATATATGATTTCAATCAGTATGGTTTCTGGATTACCATATACAAGGCCATGCGATAAAGCATTAATACAAAATATAACACTAATAATAAAATAAATAATAAAGGGCCTCAGGTTAATGAAAATTAAGGAGATTGACTCGGGAAAAAATTAGCTCCATTCCATAATTAAGGCCTAACCATTAATACAAAAGCTATGAGAATGACAAATTGTGTGACTGCATAGGATTCTACTAAAATAAAAACAAATCCAAATAATTCATTGGGTAGGATGGCGGAACGAACCAAGAAAAAATTGATTTATTCTTAGAGGTCATCAATTGATCTCTGAATGAAACATAGAGTCAATAATCACCCGTGAAACCTTTATTTATTGAGACATTATAATATTTTGGCATGATTTGATAAGAGTAGAAAGAAGATCACTATAGTTATAAAATATTATAATGAATCGATCCAGACCATTTTATCCCCAAATAAAATTTTAATACATATTATATATTAAATGGTTATATATCATAACCACTACCTACATTGCACAAAATAGTGCATCACAAGTAGGAGCTAATGAATATCATGATCCCTTGTGGAAAACAAACTGATTTGTTGGAATGAAAATATGGATATCAAATTTCTACCAAGATAACTGGAAGTTCCAACTACTAGGAATCCTAGTGTGCCTAAAAAAAGGATACATGCCCAACAAAAATTACTTGTTTTTCAAGACCCGTTATAAGTTCTATCCATATATGTTTTGAAAGCTAGTTCATACTATAAACTATACTAGATCCGAATGCATTCGATTGGAATTGAGGGAATTTAATGACGAACCAAAATAATTTACTAGACTTTTTTTTGTTCCAAAGTAACTTTCATTAACTAGCGGTATTTTGATGTGAAATACTAGGAGTAATTGGTTAGATACATTGACTTTCCATTTAAGAATAAAAACCTCGCAGATCCGATTTTTACCGTAGATATCAACATTTACATGATGTGTATTTTTGTGGATATTTTGTATCTGCTCCATAAAATTTCTTTCATTTGTGTAAAAGGGTCGTTTATTGTACACAATATTATTTGCACAAAATAAATATTTGTATTATCATCTTGCGTTGAAATAAATTGAAATTTTGATCCTATGGAGCCTGACAATCTTATTTTTTTGGACATGAAGAAATAAAGAAGCCTTTGCAATTGCCAAAAATACTAGGCCCACTAAAGGCACGAAAATAGAGGGTCATAAAATGAGTGCCTCAATTTATATTTCTATCTAAATATTTTTATCTATTACATAGATATCTTATGATATATTGATATATCTAATAGGAGTAATATACATTATATTATATTATTATATATATGATATAATATTATATTAAAATAAAAAATAAATAATTAAAAAAGATAAAAAATATATAATTATATATATAATAAATAAAAAGATTGATTATATATATTTATTTTAGTTGGAAACAAAAATTCTAAAAATCATTAAATATTTTATTAAGATAAGTAATTTAAGTAAGTATATAGAATAAATTCTAATTAAAATATAAAAAATATAAACTAAATTAATAAAATTTATTTTACTATAAAGTAATTTATTAATTATTATATTAATAATAAAAATAATAAATGAAAATATTACTAAATTAATAAAAAATATTAATCAATATAAATAATAGAAAAATTTCAAACTAAGTAATAAAAATTTCAAAGAAATCAAAATCATCTATCATTTAAAAGATAATAATTTTTTACTAACCTAAATCTAAGTAAAAAAAAGAAACAAAATTAATTAAAATAATTATTAATGAATATTAATTAATATGCGTGTATATGTTAAAAATAAGAAAAAGAAATAATGTAGAACAAAACTAAGGATGCGTATTTCACTTTATTTGTCCTGTGTATTTCTTTTATGAATATGGATGGGAACCCAATTTCCTCTTCCTTTCCATTCTCAATCTTCCTTTTCTATTCTTTTCCTATTTGAGTTTTTTATGGGTTCACGACTCTAACTAATCTGATTCTACAAATAAGGATTCATAGTAAAGTTTGGGGCTTGTATATACATATTGAAATAACTTTTCCATGTTTTATTCTATTTTATTTCTATTTCAATCAATTTTACATACTACACATTTTTTATTATTGTATATTAGTTTAATATGTATTAAATGTAAGAAGGAAGAGCAAGGCCAGAAAAAAAGAATTTTCTCCAATTCGAATTGCTCAAAAGGATAAATTCATTCTTTTATCCTACTGATAGATAAGAGGGTTTGTGATCACTAATCATAAATAGTGGTAGAATAAAAGAAATAGATCTGGTGAGAAAATAATAATTTTTCTAAACTTTTGTCTCATACTACAAGTGCAACTTATGTCACCAAAGAAAACACCATTCTTAATAGTTTTTTTATTAAGATGAACTAAATACTTGTTTGCTACAAAATAAATGAAATAACTAAATGTAGTGCTATACTTTAATTTTAAATTTTTTACTTAAGGGAAAGAAATCGTGGAGCTGAAATAACTCAGCCATAACGTTTTTTAAAAGATTACACAGTACAATCGGGTCGAATAAGGCTTTATAAAATAAATACTCAGTCGCTTGTGAACCATTTGGTACTGTCTTATTCAATGTTTGTTCAATTACTCTTTTACCAGCAAATGCAATGTAGGCATTAGGTTCAGCAGTAATTACATCCCCCAACATACCAAAACTGGTAGTTACTCCACCTATTGTAGGAGATGTAAGAATTGATAAATAGAATAACTTTTTATCTGATTGATAATTATATGAAGTATAAGATATTTTAGCCATTTGCATCAAGCTCAAACTTCCTTCTTGCATGTGCGCCTCCTCTAGAAGCACATAAAATAATGACGAATAGGCACCCGTTAGTAGCATATTCAATAAAACGAGTAGTTCTCTCGCCGACTACAGATCCCATACTACCTCCCATAAACTGAAAATCCATAACCCCAATTGCTATTGGAATACCGTTTAGTCTACATACGTCTGTTTGAACAGCTTTAGTTAAATATATTTTTCTTTGATAAGAATCAATATGATCTCTATATGGTTCCTCTTCTAAATAAAATTCAATGGAGTCCATAGAAACCATATCCTCATCCATAGGATTCCAAGTTCCTGGATCAATCGAAAGTTCGATTCTATCTGAACTATTCATTTTCAAATGATACCCACATTGTTCACAAATATTCAGTTTTGACCTAAATTTTTTTATAATTTAATCCATAACAATTTTCAAAACGAATACATAAATGTCCATATTTTTTATTTATATTGAAATCACTCTATCATCCTCTTATATTCAATTTATTTTCATTATTACTTGTTTTTATACTTTAACTCCTACTCTCACTACTACTTATATTTTCAGTACAAGTAAAACTATAAACATAACTGTCACTATAATTATCAGTACTACCCAAAAAAGAACTATTAATACCCATTTCAAAATGAAGATAACTATCAACGCAACTATTAATGTGATTATTCCAACTAGATTGCGTATCATACATGTAACGATAATACTGACGATTCTTTCTCTTAGACCCACTATTCAAATAACTAGAAATAGAAAAAAAAACTTTCTAGTTCATTCTTAAAAGAACTATAATTTTCAATCTCAAAAATCTGATTTTCAATATCAAAATAGACAAAATAACTATCCCCATTACTATCCCTAACTAAAAAAGTCTCATCAGAGATCAAACTCCAAGTATCACTAACATCAAATAAATAGTCAACATTAGTACAACTGGAATTATCACTACAATTCGAATTAGGATTTTTTATTTGTATCATTTCGAATAGGTTCTTCACTTCGACTAGTATGCCCAATACCATCAACACTATCCATTGATTTACTTAAAACACATGCCAATGCTCTAACTTCCGTCAAACAACCTTGAATTGAACCACCATTTCTTCATAGAGTCTTCCCGCTCTTTATTTGATGAAAATACAATAGATGAAAAGCCATTCAATGAACAAAATAATCTATCTATTTTACTATTTTATTCTCTATGAATAACTAAGCATATGAATCCGAGCATTATGGTTGTTTATTAATAAGCGGGTGTGATTCTCTTTTTTGTAAATCCTAGGTATTACTTGAATTCATATTGTTGAATATATATTGATAGAATATTTTTCTCAATTTTAAAATAGAAAGACTTTCATGTAATGTACAAAAAATTTCTAATCGAAAAGAGAAATAATTGTTTCTTCCTAGAAATAAATATTCATTCTCGTATAATGTTATGTCATATAATCCAAAATGCAGTTTCTATTTCAACATGGAATGAAAAAGACAATATATATAGGATAGGGAGAAGGGGGCCTTTCTTCTGTCTCTGCCTTGAAACTAAAAGATATAAATAAAGTATCTAACCACCCATCCCAAAGATCCAAAGGATTAATTATCGATCATAAACAAAAAAAATAAAAAAAAAGTATTCAGTTGTTTAGTCTAGTTTTCGATTTTATTTCGTATTACGCTACTGCACCAGGCACATTACCCCAAGGGTGTCCTAAAGTTCCTCAACCAAACTGTAGTAAAGAGTCAGCCCCAGCCAGTGTCCTAAAGTTCCTCAACCAAGCTGTAGTACAGAGTCAACCCCAAAGATTTCAGTCATGGCAGGCATATGCCAAACCTGAATACCTCGGAAAACACATAAATAACACCTGACATAGAAACCCAATCTTGAGTGAAGAAAATACTGTGACATCTGTCTTTTTCAATAAAATCGTCACGTAATAAATCAACAAAACCTAAAGTCATATCACGTTCCCCTTCCAGTTTACCAACTACTATACCAAAGTGAATATGATCTCCACCAGACATGCATAATACTTTAGCTAGTACACGAAAATGCATACCATGATTTTTTTTGTCTATCAATAACTGCATGCATTGTGTGGTGGATGTGAAGAAGTAGGCCATTGTCACGGCAATAATGAGCCAAACTAGTATTTGCAATGAATCCACTAGTTAATTAGTCGTGCATTACGATGGGAACTCCTAATTCTCTAGCAAATTGGGCCCTTTTAATCATTTCTTCACATGTACCGTAGTATAATTCAAATTGGGCCCTTTTGATTTCACCAGTTTCGCCCTGCACTTTATAAATAGCTTCGGCACAAAATAAGAAATGGTCTCTCCAAATGCATAAATGGCTGTGAGTTCGTGTTTTTTATCATCTTTGATAAAATCAAGCCCATCACGTAAAATTCATAAACCACTCTTCCATAGTTCTTTGTTGATAACCCTAATTTAGGTTTAATAGTACATCCCAACAGAGGATGACCATACTTTTTCAACTTATCTCTTTCAACCTGGATATCGTGAGGTGGGTCTTGGAAAGTATCAGAATAAGTAGGGGGAATTCACATATCCTCCAAACGAAGAGCTCGTAGGGCTTTGAAACCAAATACATTACCTAGAATAGAAGTAAACATGTAAGTAATAGAACCTTCTTCAAAAAGGTCTAAAGGATAACTAAGAAGTATATCAATTATCTTCCCTAGGAATGGACTCAATGTGGTAGAGTCATCCTTTGTAACGATCAAGACTGGTAAGTCCATCTGTCCACATAGTTGTCCATGTACCAGTAGAAGATTTCGCAGCTACAACAGCTCCTGCTTCTTCATGTGGAACTCCGTGTTGAGGATTTACTCGGAATGCTGATAAGATATCAATATCTTTGGCTTTGTATTCAGGAGTATATAAGTTAATTTGTAAGCTTTAACACCTACTTTAAATCCAACGCTTGCTTTAGTCTTTGTTTATGGTTAAATAAGTCCCTCCCTACAACTCTTGAATTAAGAATTCTCACAATGAAGAGGTCTACTCGAAATGAATTAGACATGAATGAAAAAAGAATCTTTTAAAAAAAATTCAACTAAACTAGTATTATCAACTAATTGAAATGTTATGTTAAAATGAAATGATCTGTTATTACACCATTTATATGATTCATCAATCAAATACATCATTATTGTATACTCTTTAATATATGGATTTAATGGGGGTGTACCTTATTTAAAGAGAGTACATCATGTACCCTGTATTCACAATCGTTAGATCTCATATCAACGATAAGGAAAAAAAATCATTTGGTTCGATTAAAAACCGGATGGTTCACGTCTGATCGAGTAAAAGAATCTCTAAAACAAGCATCTTGTCTCTCCTCATAAAAAATAGGGCACGATGGATGCCCTTCTACTCTCTCCTGTTGTCCGCGTTATTGCCACAACGCCCCTTGCTCGCATAGCCCCTGCTTGCATTGGCCCTGCCACACCGCCCTTGCACCATCGCCGCGCTGTCGCTGCAATGCCCCATCGTGCATCACCCCTGTTAGCATCGGCCCTGCTGCACCGCCCCTGTGCCATCGCCACGCCGTGCTCAGCCTACTCACCATCACCGGCCTGCTCCCCCATCGTGCTCGGCGGCAACGTTCCCTACTCGCAACGCCCCCGCGCCGTCGAAGCACCGCCGCCTGCTGGCAGCACCATCACCAAGCTATTTCTTCCATAATGCCACTATACTTTTATCTTTGACAATAAAGCTATTTCTTCCAGAATTCCTTTAGGTCAACGCATATGCTAAATTCAGATATGACTACATAAGTGCATTTGTTTAAAATAACTGTGAATTCAACTCGGAAACATATCAACTACATAAGGGTCAAATACAAGTATAATCGATAGAATTCAAATTATTGCCCAGTAGATCATGCCAAAAGTTTTTTCTTATAACAGGAGATAAGTATGCATGTGTTGCATTTACCTTTACTAGAGATGAGTTAATTAATCTTCAAATTTACATATAATTTAATTTAATAACTCATGTAGCATTTATTAACTTTTGAATTGATTGGTGTGTCCTATGCAGCCGCTGCAAAACACACAAATTCTAAGAAGGAAATCCTGAGCCATGAAGGAGAACATCTGAAGAATGAGATGAGAAGAAAATATGCAGCGCCAACTGATAGAAGCACTGGATAGAAACAACAGACTGATCAATGCCCAGCTTGAAGCCCAGAATGTCAACTCCCAATTAGAGAGGGACCAGAAGAAGGAACGGGCCACCAGCATGCTGAACATGCATGCATTGGAGAGATCATTTGAAGGCTTTCTGAATATGTCCACATAAATCTTAATAACTATAACACCCCCAAATCAGACCTCGCCACCTGACAATAATCTTGACTTTGGAGACGTTACTACACAATATCATTACCTTCGGTTTGACCATTTGACCGGTCAACCCCAGGGACACATCATATAAATACAATACTTTAAACTAAACATCTTTGACATATAGAAAATACTAATCAATCTGTTACATTAAATCCAATAGGAGACAAATCCATCAATAGACCATAATAAATACTAACTGATATGAGTTCAACATCTTTTCTAATCCATAGAAGACTCCAAACTAGACCAGTGACATAATAACCAGGATCATATGCCATGTGCAAGTTGACCATCACAAATTTCATCATCATCATCAGCCATCATCCCTACCTAGTAGTTTGT
>LTAE01002194.1:0-16388 GCA_001647135.1 Pontederia paniculata | reverse complement strand
GAAAATAATTGGAAAAGATAAAATTAGAAATAAGAAATAAATGAGATGATGGTAAATAAGGAAAAGAGGTGGAAATAAAAAAAAGGAAAGATGTGGAAATAAAAGAATTTAAAATAAAATAATAAGAAAATTAGCAATAATTTTGGTTAAAATAATTATTATGATATTATTAGTATTATATAAATAATAACATGTTAATTATCACATTTTTTGTAAACATTAAATTTGCTAATATAATAATAAAAAAATGGTGGAAATCAAATCAAGGTGAAAAAATATTGTAAGAAATAGAAAGAATTTAGAAAAAAAAAACTAGGCAAAATTAAAAATGGAATTACAAAATAAATATATGAGAAGAATTAATAAAAAAATAAATAGAAACAAAAAACAAGGAGGTGAAATATGGAAATAAATAAAATAAAAAACAATTAAGAGTGAGTTAGAATAAATTAATTAATTTGACATTAATACTATTATATAATGAATAAAAAATAATAATATATTAATTATAATTATTTTTAATAAGCATTAATTTTATAAACATACAATAAATAATATTTTATGTGATATATAATGATAAGTAAGTTGTTATTATATTTTGTATATACTCGATAATATATTAACTATGATATATATTAATATTATTATTTTAATCAAATTCGATTCAGTCCTGTTGAACTCGGTCTAACCGGTTCAACTGTGACCCAATTAGACGTCCGGTTCGATTTCCGGTCCGATTACGAAAACATTGCCAATCTTGAATCAACTTCTAAGACTGGGGCACTGTTGATTTTAAACCTCGTTCTTGAGCTTTTGTGTCAGATTCGGCCTTGGTTATGGGCTGCTTTAAAAACTAGTTTAAGTATTTACAAAAACAATTTTTTTCCCAATCTCTCTCTCTCTCTCTCTCTCATGACAATTGTTGCCTCCTCTCGTCGCTAGTGTCCCTGGCCTCCCCTCATTGTTGTTGAGAAGTCGCTGCCTCCCCTCGTTGTTGACATCGTCGGCCCTCCCTCGTTGCAACCGAGAAGTCATTGCCTCCCTTCGTCGCTGACATCGCTTAGTGTATCTCCTTCTTATTGAAGATCACCTCGAAGTTGCTTATGTCTCACCTCCGTTCTTTGTTTCAAGAAGACGCTGCCTCACCTTCGCTCTCAGCAGCAGAGATTTGTATCTCAACCCCCTTGAAGTCGTTTCCTCTCCTTCGTTTGGTCTCAATCTCAACCACCGTGAAGCCATCGTCTCTCCTCCATTCTTTGCAACCGTGAAGTCGCGCGTGCCTCGCCTTCGTCCTCCCTCAGTTGAAGCAACTATGAAGCCAAATTGCCTCAAAGGTCTGTCGTCTCCTCGCTCTAATTAGTTATGCCGATAGTAGACCTCATGGAGTTGTATTCTCTCCTCCGTCCTCTCTCGATGACAACCATCGATCGCAACCACAATAAGTTATTTCTCCTCAAGCCTCTGCCACTGTGAAGTCGTTGCATCGCCTCCATTCTCCCTCGATCACAGCAACCATGAGCCTCGAAGGTCTGTCATCCCCTCGCTCTGAATAGTATGAAAATTCTTTTATCGATTGCAACCACAAGATCCGTGGGAGATCAATTTGCAGTATTGCATGTCCTTTGTCATTGCATACTTCTAGTTCACTAATGGCATACAAGTTGTTTTCTTGTAGAGTTTGTATGCCAATGAGATAAACAACATATTTTGTATGCCAGTAAAGTAAACTATCTGTTTCTCATCAGCTAACAATCTTATGCAATTCAGGAATTAGTGATGAAATTATGCAGTTCAAGTGGTAATAAGAATTGTCATTTGCTAACCATAAGGACTATATTGTTTCTCTTCCCTTTTAAAATGCAACTGCTATATTATGATTTCATCATTTCAATTATGAGCCACTTTAGCTCACAACCATATTGACGCACTTCATATATCATGTTACTTATAATATTTTTCGTACGGACATGTTTTTTCAATTGTTACTTAATTTAATCATGTTTCTATGATATTTTTTCTTAAAAACATTCAATCAACTAAAATGTCACCATCTACTTCTCTTTTTCCATATTTTTTCCATGACATAGGATACTCCATTTTGTGTTTGAGGAGAAAAGGCAGTATTAAATTATCAATGGATAAATAATAATCCAAGAAGAGTTTTTGGGGATGTGCTAAATTTCAAGTAGATAAATATTTTATTTGGTATCTCTTTTGTTTTAGCATTTTAAACAAATAGTAATAACATGCTTAATTTCCTTCTCACTATTGTGATTTTTTTCCAATAGTTGAATCCGATTCTAGAAGAGCAATACAAAATTATTCTAACAAGATCGCTCAATGACTATGGTGTTCAAAGAAAAATAGAGACAAGCATATGATCATTTTAGTAGGATTGCTCGATAAAGTTGTCGCAAGTGAAGATGTTGTTCGAAGACTTTAACAAGAGAACATATTTTATTTAATTGGTGGAATTATAATTAGTTTTGTATTAGTAAAATTTAATGTGATTTAGTTTCATATTAACTTTGTTGTAGTAATTATCAGCTTCAAGAGGTAGAGTAAACTTTTGAATTATGTGTAATTGTGTTCGATGTAAAATAAACTTCGAGATTTAATTTTGTATTAATGTTGTATTTAAATTTTCGACAAGAGAGTTTTTAGGATCCCATCTTTTTGCATGTAAAGGAAACTACACGTAAGAGAGAGAGAGAGAGAGAGAGAGAGAGAGAGAGAGAGAGAGAGAGAGAGCATTCAAAGAAATTGGAGGAATGGATGAATGGACGGTGGATCGGATGGTGGAGATGTGGGACTTCCTTGAGCTGTATGGGTCCACTAGTGAATCATCATCATGAATCCTAATACATAATAGCAAACGAAAAGTCCATAAGTGAAGAATTATCATCAAGAAATCCTAACATGCACAATGCATGCTAGAAAGATCCATGCCTGCAACTCAACAATATACTAACTAGTATTTTTTTTAACAAATAGAAACATGTCAAACCAAGATACAAAGAGACCAAAAAAGATACTACCAATTTAGTGTGAAATTGTAACACGACTATAAAGTGTATAAGACAAAATCAGGCCAAAAAGAACATGAAGAGTGCCTAGTAGTTAGCTTCTATTAAAACCATTTCAATGCTATTAACAATTATTATTCTAAGAATTAATCTTCATCCAAACACCAAATAAGGGTCGTCCAACCGACCTTGATTTGTGCACCCTTCTTATCAAGGTTAGTCTATTGACCTCCCAAGTAGGTCGATCAATTTGTCTAGAAAATGCTGATTTCCATTTAGATCCTAAAATTTTCTTATTCTTCTCTTCTTACCCTAGTTATATTTTTCTCTCCTTTAAGAACAGCTACCACCAAAGAGGAGAAATGTAGCTTCAAGGTGGAACTGCCTTAACATTTGGGGAGAATGGAGAGGAAAGAAAGTGAAGTGGTGGTTGATTTTAGGAGTTTATATAAGCCAAATGAGTTTATAAAGCAGTGAACCTTTTTTTAAAAAAATATTTTTTCTTGAGTTATTATAGTTTATTTTTTTCTCAAAATCAATGGTTGCTATTAGTATATCATAGTTTAAATGAAATATTTTTTTAATAATAATATTCATTCTCAACTCACATTTTAAGTTGAATCAACTTTAGCCTATTGGAAAGAAATGTATAAAAGTGTTCATTAAAATTTAGGGAGAGCTCTCGTTAGTGGTCATTGTATTATGACTTATTTTAATTTTTCTTTTACCTTAATGATATGATATACTAGATATATAAAATGAACATGAAAGGTGTTGGTAGAACAACAAACACTACAAGAAAATTGCCAATACCTCATGAATTTGCGACGAAATTTTTTACAAAATCGATCACAAACACGATTTCTGACAGAATTTTTGACGAATTCGAACGTCAGAAAAATATTCATATATAATCAACATTAAACTAATACTAACAATATTAACACCAATTAATAAATTCTAACAATAAATAACAAAAATAGCTTAAATCAACAAGTGAAATTAAAAATAACAAAATACACTAAACAATTACCATATAAAATAATAAATAAGAAATTAACATAATTTAGACATAAAATTAATTAACATAAATAAGATATTAAAGTAATCAACATTAAACTAATACATTAAATTAGCATAAATATTACTTAAATTAATCAACATAATTAAGATATTAAACTAATAAACATTAAATAAGAGATTAATTAAAATTAACATAAGTAAGACATGAACTTAATTAATATAAAAAAATCGATTTTAAAAAAAATAGGCCTATGTGCGATCTCGTGGAGGTGTCCGGCGACCCTTGCGGTCAAATAAAAAATAAAAAAAATTACCTTTGATTGGATAGAGAGACGGAGGAAAAGAAAGAAGGCAGGCACCCAAAACGTTCGTCTATGGGAGAGAAGAGAAGGGGAGAATATTTATATTTTTATTTGTGATGGAATTTAGGACGAAAATTTCTCTCCCAAATTAAAAAAATTCTCCCCCTCACGGGTTTTATGTAGAAGCACGGGTGGGGGTCACATGTTTCCAAATTTTTTTGACATACTTTAAGTCCGTAGAAATTTTGACGGGCGCACGTTTTAGATATTCTGACGGGCGCACCCATCAGAAATTCTGACGGGCGCAAAATCCATCAGAAATTCTGCCCATCCAAAATTTTGACAAAATGCAATACTTGTTAGAATTTCTAACGAAACGTAGTACCCATCAGAATATCTGACATAACGCAAATTTTGACGGATGTTTACCCGTAAAAAATTCTAACGAATAAATTGTCCATCAAAATTTCTAACGGGTACATGATCGTCAGAATTTCTGACGGTCATAAGTATGTCAGAAATTCTAACGGATTCTCGCTCGTCAGAAACTTCGATGGACAATCTATCCGTTAGAATTTCTGATAAAATATAATTTTATCAGAAATTTTGACGGACTAAATTTGTTAAAAATTCAGGCGAAACCCATCAAAATTTGCGTTAGAAGTTTTTTTCAAAAATTTCGATCTCAAATTATGAGGGATATGCGATCGTTAGAAACTTTTATAATAAATTTGCAATTTTCTTATAGTGAAAAAATAACGGTCGTTTGAACCCAGCAAAAGTTTCGATAAAACATAAATATCGACATCATCTTTAGACTACATTAGTTAGAATTCATTGACAATATCTAAAAAAATAGTGTGGTAATCTCCCGGTACGTTGCTGGATAGATGGCAAAGGACATTTCTTTACTTCTTGGATGGAGTAAGATTGCACTAAATTATTTTCCTTCGTGGAAAAATGATAGATGTATTGATCTGACTCGTAATGTTGATCTCGCCTACTCCAACTAAAAGTTAGAAAGAAAAATCATATTCTACAGCTTTTCTTGGGAGCTTCACTAAGATTAAACCTTGAACTTAACTATCAAACTAACCAACCTTCCTTCCATCGATTCGTCTTTTTCATTATTTTTTTTTATTTTTTTTATCACATCAATGTATGGTTTTTGTATTAGATTCCAACTTGCTCATTCTGTCCCTTCTCCATTATCCACTTGTCGATGTATTCCTGGATGCTACGTGGTCGTCGTTAATAATAATCACCGACTAGTTAAGTCAAAATAGTATTCCTACAAGGAAACAACATAATTCACCCGTAGCCTTTGTGAGAGTTTTTGGAATGTGTTTTTATAAAAGTTTGATTTTGCCATCAATCATATATTATTTGGTGAATTTTTTAATTACTTTCTTTCACAATTTTTGCGAATATAAGTATTTTTCTTGCTTTCTCATACATTTGTAAAATTGATCGTATGGATTAAAGTATTGTGAATAAAAGTAAGTAGATTTTTTTCTCCATTATTTAGATGATTTCTTAATGCAGCTAATCGCTCTCGAGTGATGATAGATTAAGAAAAAAAATCAAAAAAGTAAAGTTACATTATAAAAGTAATAAATATTAATAAAAAGTAAATAACTAGGAAATAAGTTAAATAGTATATTCTTTAATAACTTTTAACCAAATATAGGGAGACAAACTTTAATTTGCTCTTGAAAATATATAAATCATATACATGCATAGTAGGGTTATAAAAAAAGTTAAGAGAGGTAATAGCCTGTGGGTCGGTCTCATTTATTTTTATATGTAAATTTTTTTTATTGTGAGTGTCATCAAACAATCTAAATGTTGGAGTAGTAATAAGAAAACAAAATGTAAATATTTTTTTTCTTGGAGGTCGAAATTAGAAAAAAGAGGAAATTTCCACTTAATCAAATTCGATTCTTGATCATCACTAATATTCTGGTTCTACATAAATGTCGAGGACTAATCCATTCGCATATTTTATTTTAAAAATAAAAAAATATATGAGATATGAATATTAATTTAGTGTGTGCACAATATATTTTTTCCATATATATATATATATATATAATATGTGTGCGCGTCTGGGTGAAGCATTTGAAATAGATATTTTTGTAGGTTCCAAAAGCATAACTCATGGTACCAAATTTGCTTGGGTTCTCGGTATCGCGTGACAGACTTGCAGATGACGTCGCCCTCGTCCATCTGTCGAGCTGTGTACCACGAAGCATCGATCGGAAATCTTAACGCCTTGGTGGACTCACAATGCAAGATATAGAAAATCAAATAAATAGCACCATGGTGTTCTTTTGGACGGTGATGAACCCAAACAATATATTATATGCAAAATTATACATATCCATTCTTAAGATCATAAACTTATAACTATTCATAAGAATCTAACCCTTATGATTATTAAATTAAAAGATTATACGATTATGAATAAATGTATGCATAACAATTTAACAAACGATTGCTAATAAAAATTAAAGTGATGGGCACACGTCAAAATAGTTTATTGTGAAAAATGAATGAAACTAATAATCTTCAAAAGTATCTCATTTTAACATGATATTTTTTATTTAAATAAGAAACACTTTAAAAAAATAAAAAAACTCCTTATTTATATAAGAAATATTTATTTTTTATATTATCTATTTTTTTAATCGTATATATTTTTTAAAAACTTTTTTTATATTTATCGTAAATTTAATATCTTATTATTGAAAAGATAAATAACATACGAACTGCGAGTCATTGAAAATTTTTTTCCTTTAGATATTTACTATAGTCTAAGATTCTCATAATATTTTATCAAATCTTATACTAAGTTCCGGAATACAACTAAATTGTTGACCTTGTAGTAGAACAGGAACCGAATTCCTGAAAATAAATAACATTCGTATCCTCCATATGGAAATGCTCCTTCTCTGTTACTGTACTGAATCCACCAGTTAATCAATTCCAGAATGAACAATTCAGCCCAATTTTAGTATGTACTTTTTTTCGGATTTAGCAGATTCTTACATTGTTCACAGTGAAACAGAAGGATTAGTCCTTGGATGGTTTGCCAAAAGACTCAAATCAACCAAGAATGCTTAAAAAGCAGATTTGTGAAGAGGAGAAACTTTGCGTGTAAACAACAATTGGTTACGTTTTACCAATCAGAAACTTTGAGAAAGAAAAAAAACGAAGCTTGTTCTGTTCTTGCTGATGAATTGGAAATATAAAGAAATCAGTAGCACAAGTATTACTCGTGCAATCAGAAAAAAATTGATCAGCATTTCTAAACATTTTGCTGAAAACGACGATGATCTTTGTAATGGCTTCTTCTTTTATTTCCAACTTGCAGTTGGGATTCTTAAGACGACTACAAAACTAAAGATTTGATCTTAAAACTAAAGAAGTCAAAGAAAGGTAAAACAGCAGGAGCGGCGGCCGCAGGCGGCAACGAGATGTAGCTGTTGAAGCTGAACTCCGCCACAGGCGGCGGCGCCGCCCCTTCTAACTCAGCTAACATTACCGTTATTTCCTGAGGTCGACGACGACCACGCTAACATTGTCGGCGCTCTGCCTCGCCAACGCAAGCTTCGCCAGAAGCAGCGCGGCGTCGGACGCCTTGTCCTCGGACTCGGACTCATTGGACGCCCCCTCCTTCCGCGGCGAGGTGGTGCCGCCCTGGAGGCACGTCCGGACGACCTCGCACGCCATCTCGTTGGTCACCACGTCCCAGAGCCCGTCGCTCGCCAGGATCAAGTACTCGTCATCGTCGCTCCTCTCCGTCACGGTCACCTCCGGCTCCGACGTCACGTACGGCTTCAAGTATCCATCCCCTGCGGGTCAATCAAGAGAGACCGAATCCTCGTCAGATAACTCTGTAGCGAATTCGGAACCTGTAAGCTTCCGATGTATCGCTCCTCGAAGTCGGCTGCTAAAGCTCACCTATGGCTCGTGACATCGCCAGTACGCCGAGAACTCTGGCGCCGTCCCAGTAGATGACGCGCCCGCCGGCGTCCTCGATTCGCTGCAGCTCGTCCGGCCTGTCAGGCTGTCAAACCAAACGGGATCGCTTCGGTCAATGCACAAGCAATACGCAGCATCTGGACCGTCCGATTAGATCCCGACGGTGGCCAAGGAGGATTAATAAAGAGGGGTGGGGGTTGGGGGAGAAGACCGCTGACCTTGTGGTCGTCTGAGAGGGGAACGGGCGCGCCTTTCCGGCGGCAGAGCACGGCTCGGGAGTCGCCGCAGTTGGCCACGACGATCCGGCTGGGATTCACAACGGCGACGACGGCGGTGGACCCCACGTGGTCGCACTTGGGCACTTGGAGCTCGCATCGGCAATTGGGGCTCGGCCGGGCGTCGCCGGCATCGGAGATCACCGCCTCCATGTCCATCCGCGAGAAGCTCCTCTCCATCACCGACTTCCACCACCTGTCCTCGGCCCCCGCCGGTGGGCAAGAGCCGTCCTTTGACATCTCCTCCGCGACCAGCTCATGCATCCGATCTCTGCACGAAGCCGCAACCTGCGCGATCGCGAGAAACCACGTCAAATCGGAATCGAGGAACACGAAGACAAAGCCCAAATAACGAGCTAAATCTCACATGAGAGCAGCCGTGACCGTCATATACGCCGAAGAAATGCTGCCCCCCGACAACCGCACAGCATTCCCGGGCGAACTCAGGACGCGCCGAGACCGCGTCCTCCATGTCCCTCCTCCGGCCTTGGATGGAGGCCATCCCGAACCTCGGACGCCGGACCTTGGCGGCCGATTCCTCCGGGCACCCGCTCGGGACCTCTGACGCGGCGGGGCTCCTGCCCAGATCCGTCTCGACCTCTCCATCGGATCCGTCCTCGCGAGGCACCGCGGCGTCGGCGCCCGCCCATAAATTCCCAGAGGTGGCGTCCTCGTGGAGCTTCCGCCTCTTCCGTCCGCCAGTGACGCCCTCCGCCTCCTCTGCCATTAGAGCTCAACAGGTTCCTTCTCCTCCTCTTCGTCCGCGGCGGTGGTGGGGAATAAAAAAAGGGTGCGTTGGAGCGGAGAGCAACAGAAAGAGCCTGCCTTACGAATGGCGAAGCCACGGGCAGCTGCCGGTCACCGTCCTCTGGGAGGAGTGGCGGGACCCAGTTCGGCCTGTCTCCAGATAGGACGCATCCGGGCCGTCCATCATGCCTACGTCCTCCACGAGGGTGACGTACTTTGCTGACACGTGGGTGCGAAGACGCCGTCAGAAAGCTGTCATTTCCTTTCTTACCTGACACGCATGTTATGTCGACCCCCTTTTTCTTGGACCAACAGAAAAATAAATAGGAAAATTGAGCGTTAAAAAATTTTAAAATTTAGAATTATGATAATTGATTAATTACAATTTTAATAATAAATTTAAATAATTAAAATATAATATTAATAAAAGAATGTTTAAAACGACAATTAATCTAAAATAAATATTCCTCGTCAGTAAAAGGTAAATATCCACCACCATCTTTTTTCTCTTCTTTCTCCAACTAATCTCTTTATTTATATTTTATAATTCGGCAAGAGTAACATATTTCTGTTTAATGTCATCACTTGTATCTTATAATTGGTGATATGAAGTTAATTTTTTTGAATGAATACTTTTGTTTATGTTAGAAGATATTAAATGTAAACTAATAATCAAATATATATATATATAGAATAGTCTTCTTAAATTTAGAAATCACCTATTTTTTAATATTAGAAAACTTATTTTTTTATGTGGGGGATCTTTTTTATATTTTTTAATTAAAAAATTTAAATAAAAAATAAATACAAAATATAAGGTCGTGCTTACAGGAAAATTTAAACTAAATATTACTTAATATTATCACAAAATAAAATTAAATCATCCAAGAAAAACCCCATAATATTTTTTATTTGAAAGATTATGCTGGATAATTTTTCCCTAAACCCCGAAAACTTTCCATGAACTATATATTCATATAATAAATATACTCATAATCAGTTAATTTTATTCTAAAATTATTTTAAATTAAATTAATTTCTCCACTTTCCATTGTCAAAAACTCACAATCATTTACATTTTCATGTTTTTTTTTCATTTTATTATTTATTTTAATAATGGAAGGATAAAAATCATTCAATAAGTAAAAAAATTGGAAAATTGAAAATAAAATAAAATTAGAAACTAAGAGAGGTGTTTATAGTTCTGAAAAAAATAATCTATGAATATTTTGAAAATAAATAAGTTATTTAAACTTTTTATCTATTTTTTAACTATATATTTTAAATTCAATAATTGATAAGACAAGAAATATAATATCGTAATATATATATATATATATATATATATATATATATATTACTTTCTTTTACAATGATTCTGATCAAATTAACTAATTAAGGGGTCTGCGGGCCTAAAGGTCTTTGTTTACACGTGTTCGTTTGTGTGCGTGTACTCGACTCGGAGGAAGGATTGCAAAAATCATTTATTTCCAATGTAATTTTCGTTTAAGTACGTATATTCTTGTATAGGAATCAGGGAGTCATGTTACGTGCGTATTGATACATCTTATGGCCATGTTTGAAGGTGGAAAACGATGGAATAAAGAACACGGTCCTTGTAACCGAAAAAAAATAACACGGTCCCAAAAATGCACATCACACATGATATATAAGTATCTAACTACATTGAGCTTATCCAACTCTAAAATTTAGATAAAATTATTGTTTCTCATAAAATTAGACGATTCATGTAATAAACAAATATTATAAAACAATTAATATACTATCAATATAAAAAAAATCATCTTATTGATTATTTTAAAATTGAGTATTTTTATTTTAATTTATTGACTATTTTTTTAATTCTATTTATAAATTTTGAGTTAAATACTCAAAATTTTAAAATAATTTTAGCAGAAAATTATCCAGCATAATCTTTCAAATAAAAAATACTATGGGGGTTTTTCTTGGATGATTTACTTTTATTTTGTGATAATATTAAGTAATATTTAGTTTATAATTTGACAAGAATAACATATTTCGTGTTTAATATTATCACTTGTATCTTATAATTGGTGATATTGAAGTTAAATAAATAACTTTTATGAATATTTTTATATATGTTAAAAGATATTAAATGTAAAAGTTAATAATATTTGAAAAATAAATATCTTTATTTTAATTTATTGACTATTTTTTATGAATTATATTCATAAATATTGAGTTAAATAGTCAAAATTTTAAATTAATTTTATTATATAAAATAAAAATTCGTATAAATTCTTATTACTTTTAATAACTTTTATCGTAAAAACAATTATGTCGATTTTATTCATTTCACCAAACTTTTAAACTACAATATTATTAACCTAAACCCATAGGTCAGTCAATTTATTTTTTCTCTTTTCCTTGCGAAAATTAATCCAATGGTGGTACAACAGTTGTTGTGCTTTTAATCATGTCATGGTACATTGTTCATCCTTTCAATTTTCTGTATTAGTACATACATGACGGTGCCTAAGGACACAAAAAGACCCCAATAATCTAATTTCAGCGCATCTTACCATTGAGACCCCAAGTAATAGTTGCTGGTTAGATTTGGCATTGATCTGTGAGATGAACTGGTCCACTACTGCTATTTTTGTCATCTGTAAACGACAGATTTAATAAATAGGATATTGCTGTCTGAGTTTTTGTTTTTGAAGTTTTGGAATCCAAATGCTTAAGAAAGCTATTCGGGTGAATGTTAAAAGTATCATTTGTGTCTGTGATATGATTTTTTTTCTTTAAAACTTATTACCCACAAGTTGTGTGCAGTTTAACTGGGATAAAAGTGGATCAAGATTAAGTTAGATTTGAGACAAAATTTAATTTAACTCAAAAGTAATAATATTGAATTAAAGAGAAAAAAAATTAAAATTCTCAATATTTTAGATTGAGTCTAATAGATTCATCAGATTGGACTATTTTTCACACATTTTAAAATATAATAGGTATAATAATGATTAAATTAAACAAAGCAGTGATAACTCTAAAATTAGTAAAAGATTAGTAATTTTGTTATTAATTTTCTTTTAATAATATTATATTTTTAGATTATTTATTTTTAATATATATATATATATATATATATATATATATATATTAACGAGTGTGTCACGTGTCCCAATAAAATTTTACACGTTTTTTTTATGTTTTTTTTCTCAACAGGCTATTTATAATTTAAAAGGTCACTAATAATATTAAAAGTAATTTTTTTAATATATTTAAATAATACAAAATGATTATATTCATTATAAAAATTAATAATGTCTAAAAGTTCTTAAAAGTTAAAATAATAAATACAACTATTATTGATAATTTAAATCACTTTATGAATATAAGACTTTTTAAATTGCAAATAATGAAAGATATCGGAAAAGTAATATATATATATATATATATATATAAGCATATGGTACACTTATTTTTCTAATATATATATATATATATTATATAATACAAATATTGATTCTACTAATTCAATTATGAAAATAATGGGATCCAAATTGGGTCGGATGTTCATTAAACACTCCTTGGTTCAATGGTTCAAAATTTTATGAGTGGAACTGGAAAGCATGGCATGTGAGTAGCCAGAGAAGTGTGAAATATACGCTGCACGAACTCGCATTAAACAGAGACCAACGTGTCCGCCAAGCACGACAACTGCCCAAAAGGCACTAATTGGCGCCTTTAGCGACGACAAGATGAAGCAGAGATCGAGAGATCAGAGAGAGAGAGAGAGAGAGAGAGAGAGAGAGCGCGCGGCCAAGCAACACGACTAATGGCGGCCTTCATGCATTAATATGCAGAGAGAGAGAGAGAGAGCGCGCGGCCAAGCAACACGACTAATGGCGGCCTTCATGCATTAATATGCTACCAATACCAATACCACTAACATTATGTAGTTACTGTAGTAGCGTCCAAGACAGCAAAAACTCGACATCGTCCGACTCCTGATTCCTCCGCTACACTTCGAAAGATTTGCGAGTTCCAAAACGCTCAGCAGATGAACAACATGGTTAAAAATGGAAAGTTTACTCAACATCTTACCACAGTATAAAAAAAATCTATATGTGATGGTGTCAAGGAGAGAATGAATCAGGAGTTCTTTGTTATCAAATATCTTCCGACTTGTTATGTAATGAAAACGGGGGAATTCCTGTGGGACAAGAGAATCTGTAAAGATGCATTGGATTTGGATGCACTGCACAGGATGAGCCAACAGAGTGAGGTGGACGATTTAATTCCTTGGGTAGAAACCATTGACGGCCACCGCTCCATGGACAGATGTGAACAGCTCGGTGATGCAAGGAGCAACAGGCAGGCAGGCAATGATAAGCCACACCATCAGAGACCATACCAAACGGCAAAAATCTGGATAGGCATATCGATTAATAAATTTTATCTAGTTCGAGCACGATAACAGGGTGTCACAATTATGTATCACCAACATATATGATATATGAAACCACAGTTTAACATGAATTGTGGAAAACAACGATTTCAGAAACGGCAGATTACTTAGTTTCTTTGACAGCAGGCCCTGCAGACCAAGACCCCATTCAGATCATGAAGTACATGAATTTGAAATAACAAGGATAACTAATGTCACATTAATACAAGAAAAAGGATGGACATATAAGTTTTCCTGAAATAGCATCAATTGTTATAAGAAGAGCACTTACAAGCCAGAAGAGGGGGAAGATGAACAATCAAGTGTTCATCCCCTTTAGTTACATTGTCAAAATAAAAGTAGTTGTTGATAATGTCTTGAATATGATATTAACTCAGTGAAAACTTATATGACCACAACGCATCACAGTCGCTCGAATAATTAGGGCGGGGAAGTCGCCCGTCCCATACGGGGGTTTCGCTGCCGGGTCAACGAATCTAAGAGGGGTCTAGGGGAGATCCAGGGGGATCCCCCTGCGGAGGTTCGAGGGCGGAGCCCCCGAAATCTAGACAATCTTAGAATTTATATTTCCTAATTTGTATTAAGAGTCCATATATAAATTTCCTAAGGTTTAGATTGTTTTGTATTTTGTATCATCTCTTATTTTCACATCAAAGAAATAACTCTAGTCGCCGCCCGATGACGTGGCCCAGTTAAGGGTGAACCTCGTAAATCCGTGTGTTTTCTCTGTGTTGATTTCTCTCTCGTCTATTTTTCATAACAAACTGGTAACAGAGCCTTAGGGTTCGTCGACGAATCGAGAGCAGGCGAAGAGATGATGTTCAACAACATGAAGATCGAGAAGTTCACTGACGGGAATAGCTTCAGGCTATGGCAAATTAACATGCGTGCACTTCTGAAACAACATGGGATATGGACATCACTTGCGGAGGTTAAAGCGAAGGAGACCAATACGAAGGGCAAATCTAAGGAGATCAATCTCGAAGATTTGGCATCACAGGAGGAGAAGGCGCACTCGATGATCCTACTGTGTTTGGCGGATGAGGTTATAATCGAGATCGCCGATGAAGAAACGACGGTAGGTCTTTGGTTGAAACTTGAGAGTCTGTACATGACGAAGTCCCTCACCAACAAGTTGCTACTGAAGCAATGTCTGTTCACCCTCCACATGCAAGAAGGTACCCCTTTGAAAGAACATTTTGATCAACTAAATACGTTGTTGATGGAGTAGAGGAATATTGATGTAAAGATTGATGATAAAGATGTTGCCCTACTTCTGTTAGTTTTTCTCCCTCATTCGTTTGAGAATTTTGTTCAATTTATGATCGTCAGAAGTGATATTATAAGTTTGGAAGAAGTAAGATCGAGCCTATATACTCATGAACTTCGGCATAGGACTTCTGGTAATTCTGCAGAGACTCAAGCAACATGGTTGATTTCGACTACAAAGAAGGGACATGCCTCGAAGAAGGGCGAGCCAAAGACGAAGTACAAAAAACCAAATTCGAGAGACATATGCAACTATTGTAAGGAACCAGGCCATTGAAAGAAGGATTGCTCTAAGAAAAAGAATACAACAGTTGTTGCGATTGTACATCAGGTCAAAGATTCGAAAGATGATCTGGTTCTTGCTGCAACTGATCAAGGATGTCTAGAGGAAGGTTGGGTTCTTGATTCGGGGTGTTTCTATCATATGACTTCAAACAATAAGTGATTTTCAACTTATCAAGAGTTTGATAACGGAAACGTCATATGAGCAATTATGCATCTTGTAAGATTGTTGGAATCGTCTCTATCCAGATTAAAACCCATGACAACAAGATGAGGACACTAACAAATGTTCGTCATGTTCCACAATTAAAGAAGAACATGATATCACTAGGAGTCTTGGACTCTAAAGGATGTCAGATCAATGCTGCTGGAGGTGTTTTCATTGTCACAAAGGGTGATACTATTGTCATGGAGGGAGTCAAAAAAAAAATCTTGTACATACTACAAGGCAAAACAGTCTTTTGTGTTGCTACGGTGGCCAGTTCATCAGATTGAGAAGTGTCAAAGTTGTGGCATATGCAGCTTGGACATATAAGTCAGAATGAGATGAACATTCTTGGCAAGCGAGATCTTTTAGGAGGTCAGAAGATTTCTGAAATTAGCTTCTACAAGCACTGCATCTTCGGCAAGCAGCGCCGACATCATTTCGGCAAGGTAGTGCATAGAACGAAGGCGACTCTCGACTACATCCATGTTGATTGTTGGGGTCCCTCTCGTGTTTCATCTTTAAGAGGCGCTAGATGTTGAATCTAGGATCCCGAGATTATTTTGATGATCACAAATTTGTAAAGAAACTTAGTTTATACTAATCAACGTTTATATTGATCTTTGAAAGATAAGATTTTTATGTTTTAGTAAGTGATAGGTGATTGAGGTTGAAGAACGAATGACCTATGCACACAGAAGACATAAAAGAAAAATTCTAAGTGTGCAGCGGTCATCCAAAGGATGTGAAGTGGTCGACCGATGTGAAGAACAAAAATCTAAGAAATGGAGCCAAGTACTGAGCGGTCGACCAAAG
>LTAE01002193.1:0-43193 GCA_001647135.1 Pontederia paniculata | reverse complement strand
AGAGAGAGAGAGAGAGAGAGAGAGAGAGAGCACTCTATAGAGCCTAAAACGGGACACGCCTTTACAAACACCGGTTGGTATGAGAAAAAGAGACCAAGTAAATAAAGCAAGCGCAGCAATGAGAGCAATGCCTTGTTACCTTCTCTTGTTCACTCTTGTGCACTTGCTGTCCCAAGTCCCTGCATTGCCCACCTTGCCCGACACCGACCCTGCGCCCGTCCAGCTCCTGCCCTCATTCACCACGGCCGTCGCCGGCGCTCGTCCGGCAACCATCCCCGCCTTCCCGGAGCAGTCCGACGGCGCCTCCTCCGCCTGCCCACTCGACCTCTCCGCCGACCTCCTCCCCTCCGTCTCCTCCGCCTGCGCCTCCAGGAAAGGAGGCCGGCCCCGCCTCCCCTCCCGTTCCCGCTGCTGCCCCGCCCTCGCAGCCTGGTTGTACGCCGCGTACTCCGCCACGGCCCTCGCAGCCCACCCCCTGCCCTCCGCACGCGATCTCCCGGCGCTGCCGGACGACTCGGAGTCCTGCGCTGCCGGCATCGACCGCGCACTTCGAAGCCGTGGGATGGCGATTCCGCGCGTGAACGGGACGTGCGACGCGGCCTACTGCTACTGCGGCGTGCGGCTTCGGAAACTCACGTGCGCTGGGGGCGCCTTCGTGCTCGACGCCGGCCAAGGGCGGTGGATGCCCAACGGCGACGTCGGTCTGCAGCTGGAGCGGGACTGCGCTCGGACTGGACTCGCCGGCTGCACTCGTTGTCTCCGGACCCTCAACCAGGTGACTCAAAAGTGTCATCTTTTCAGTGTTCACTTCCTCCAAGTTATAGTTTTTGCATATACTACATGTTACACTTAAAATACAACATAATAAGCTTACAATGACATATTTTATAGCCAAAATGGCATATTATTGCCTTTGTGTAGTGAATAAATTGCAATGTGGTTTTGGTGGTTCTAAATGTTCATATGACAGTAAACCTTTTTTGCTGTGGTGAATCTTGTGATTAAGATGCTGCAATAGACCTGTTTGCCTGGTGGCCAAAATCCATAATTAGCTCATCAGCATGTGTTTGTAGTTTGCTTTACTGCTTGTGAAACACCGGCCGGCGAGACAGAACCAATTGATATAAAGTTCTGCAAGGAGCATGACAAGTTTTCATATAGATTTTTGCTTCTGGTTTGAATGAAATTAATCGACTTGTGACTGCACAGGTTGTTCTTTTAAGCATATGAAGCCACCGGTTGTATTTGTCTTATGCTGCACTGGTTCTGCAAATTTCATGACCTGATGCAGAATATTTTGGGGACATCTGTAGATGGATGCATAATGTATTGGACCTTTCCTTTATTCAAACACTTAATTACATACTAGCATTAAGCTAAAAAGCAGTCACAACAGTTTATGTTCTACACTAGTGTTCCATGTTACGGGTTAGCTTAAGGAAATGAGACTTTAATCATGGTGCAGTATGTTTGTGCATGAACCTACATGGGAAAGGAAAAAAAAACAACTAAAAATAGTTTTACTTTTGGTGCATTTTGTACAAAGAATTGATTTTTCCATTGTTGCAGAAAGCTGAATGAAAGAAAATAATTAGTTTCTGCAACTTGTTAGATCCTTGAAATAGTTAGACTAGATGAAACATATAAGAATGATGCATCAAAACAGTTCCCCTGCAAGGATTTTTGAGTTTGTAATGGCCTCCTAATTACTGATATCACAAGTTTCTGAAGTGATCACATTGTTCATCTCTCAGCTGAAGGCCAAAGAGAAGCAGGGGGATGATGGAACTGGATCTGATATGAAGGGAGAAACTGGTGCTCATGACAGGCAATGCCAGCTGATGGGGGTGACATGGCTCCTTGCCAAGAACCGGACGCTCTATCTCCCGGCTGCAACCTCCGTCATCCGCGTGCTCATGGCCACGGATGCTAAGAAAAGCCCGGATCCAACCTCCTGCTCACGCCCTAAGAACGGCATGCCGCTCGCTGTCGGATCTTCTGAAATCAATGGCGCCAATGGATCTTCCATTTTCCGGTCACTCTCATCCCTGCTCCATCTCTCATCTCTAGCTCTTCTAGTCTTCTCAACTCTATGATAGATCCTTGTACTCATCTAGACTGCTCTAGTATCAGTTGTAACTATATTCAGTTCTAATCAACTAGCTAGGAATTGTAGGCTTTGTATCCTGTAAGTGTTGTTTCTCTTTCTTATTTGAATGTTTGTTGTGGCCTCTTGAGCTCTCATGCTGAATTGCTTGTGCTGTAATTTGTGCCGAGGAGGATCCATTAAGGTCTGCTAAATTGTGGTGTTAAGCATATTGTGATGTTTTAAGCATTCTTAGGAGGGAAATCTTGTATCATCCAATCCCGTGTTTGTTAACAACAGATACAACATGTAGCGGTAGTCTGCGTGTTTACTGTTATACATGTGATCGGAGTTCTGTCACGAATGTCTCTGATTGGATCAAGTCAACCGTTTTCAATTTATTTCAGCCAATTTTTTTTCCAAATTATAATATTATTTCTAATCATTTTAAGATAAACTATTTGAATGAATTAAATACTTAATAAGAATAAACTTAAGTTTCCATGGCTTCAATGATTGATGGATTATTTAAAATTGGAGTCATCAATTTGATCAAAGTTTTCTTTTTTGCTCTACATCAATTTAATCAAAGTTTTTTTTTGCTCTAGCTAAAAACTCGTGGATTGAATGAGAAAAAAAATATTCAGTAAGAGTATATATTTGGAATTATTAATTTCAATTTTTATGGTAAATATTACTTTTTAAAGAATATTCCTATTTATAAGAGTTTTCATTTTCCTTGTTTTATTTTCTTACATTTTTTTCCTTCATCCATATTCTTTATTTTATGTATTTTTCGTTCTAATTTCCTTTCTCGTCTCTCCAATTCACTGGTTTCGTTTTTTTTTCTCTTTGTTCGATTAGATATATTGTTGTTTTTATTTTATTTTTAAATATTTTTAATATATTCGAAATTGGATTGAATCGATTCAACTTGTTCAATAGAATTTTACTGCTTTAATTTGGCTTCTTAAATGCTATTTCAATAAGAACCAAAACGGATTAGTTGCTTCGGATATAAGTTTTAGAAACATTGGGTAAGTGGGTTGAAAAGTTATGAATGAAGAAAAGATAGAGTGAACATAAATTTAAAATAGAAATATTCCTTACGTCCATCATACCTTCACCAATAAAATACGTATTCTTGCTGCAAGATACACTTACTTTTTGAGACTAAAAGATATTTCGTTTTGTAACCCTCCAAAAATTTTCAAATATCGCAACAACGAAATTCAAATTCGAATCATGTCAGATTTTATCTCCTCTAAAGATATTCTCATAACTAGAAAATAAAAATCAGAATCTTGATTATTTTAAAATTAAAAATTTATTGATTGTCCAAAAAATCTGGACTCTTGAATTATAAATAAATTCATAGGGGTTGAGCCACATATTTTTGTTCAGAAGATTGTGGCCGGGCCTAAGTAAGAAAAATCTCTCTTCCTCGTCTTCCTACGTGTTCTTCGATCTTTCTCTCATCCTATGAATTTTAATCGACCTAGGAGAGGAAGATCCTTCATCTCAGCAAGAGAGATGCTGGAGAGGACGTCCTCGAAAGATTAGGACAAACCCCGAGGTATGTTCCCTAGCGGATTCCTAGTACATAAAGTAAAGTATTTAGATCTGCATGTGTTGGATTTTCTCTGGTTGCACGATCTCGATTTTCTGCCCTCATAAAACGGGCCACGTCAGGCAGACGCATGGCCGGATCGGGGGCGGCGATCGCGCACCGACGAGCGCTGTGCGCGNTCGTGCAAACGCGAACCGGAACGTGGAGCGGGCGATGACCGAATAAACCCTACGACGAGTGCGACGGAGGCACGGTACGTGGCGGAGAGCATGATGGAACACGGCAGCGATGCAGAGCGTGCAGGCAAGACATTGACAAAACGTGATCTGGAACAAAGGGCGCGGGGTGCGCGCTGCAGCGACGCTGAGCGCGGCGGACGACACAACACGACGGCGACACGAAACCCTAGAAGACCACGGTCCGCGCCATCCTGGTTCGGCCCGTGTTGAACCCCCTGGACACGACCCAGCGATGTGGACCACCATGGCGGACGCGGTGTGCGGCCAGCAGACACGGAGCACGGCGCAGGACGCGGCGCGACGCAGAGTGCGGACGAAGCGAACGAGATGGACGCGGCAGCGGAAAACCCTAGACAACGCACGGACCGCGTCATACTGATGCGGCCCGTGTTGATCCGATCGAACACAAGCCGTATTCTGACCACACGGCCCGCGTCCTAAACTCAATTGACAGAACTAAATCCTTGATTTAATACCTAAGGACTCTGTTGAGGTAAGGGTGCAAGATTAATAATACAAGTAGGACGTCGACCATTGTTTAGGAGCCGCCAGAGTTAATATATAGGGGGGTAGCATGGCTGCTACCTGGTTTCTGTTGTTCAGCCTGCTCCCGCCGTTCAACAAAGAGGATTCACGTGTATCCTCCCCTTTTAGGGCATTGGTCGTGGTTAGTGCACCAACCACTGACTCATGAGCGATTAATTAATTTACCCCAAAATCATCTGAACACATTAATGAGATAAGATCTAAGATTGCTAAAGTGATTCATATTAAAGTACTTACCAATGTTGTCAGAATCGGGCAGAGGTATAATCTTGATGTTGTTTCAGGATATGATTTAATATTATTCCAGGACACGAGATATATCCTGATGTTGTTCCAGGATATGATTTACTCTATCTGTGTTCTGATGTTGTTCCAGGACACGAGATACAATCATGATGCTCTTCCAGGATATTGTTATTCTCTTATGTTGTTCCAAGGTAGATTTTTTCCTGAAGTTGCTCTAGGATGAGGAAGATTTTATCTAATGTTGTTCCAGGGTAGATGGTAGGTATGAACCCCCGATATTGTTCAAGGAGAGTAGAACTATATCTTTATACTTGGCATGCTTAGATTATATTTGTTTTACCAATGATCATTATCATAGTACACAAGCCTGATTTAATACCATCTTGATATCCTTATTCATGACAATGATTATTACTTATCTTATGTACTTGTTGTCTTACATACTGAGCGTTTTATGCTCATGGAATATTATTTCTCCTGTGTTGAATCCCACAGGTAACTAAACTGGTGAATTCCTGCTGGTGGTGGTGTGCGCGATAGTTGATGCTCGTGGTGGATACTATCTGCACATGGATGGACCTTTGAGTCTCATTTATTATTATGTCTCTCTATTTTTTTATTTATTGAGTTGTATGGCTACAAACTAACATATTGCACTCTTTGTTGTTGAGAAACATGTAGACTCTTTATTTATTTATCTTTCATATTTTATCCATTGGACCCTTTAGTCATCGCAGTCTTACTTCATTTTCTACATTTATTTCGCAATTTTTTGTTGACTAATCAAAAAGTCATTGCATAAGTCAATCAAAATAGCGTCATCTGGTCCACATCTTGACCACATGGCGGAGGTGCGGATTTGGGGGCATTACACGTTTACTGCAGAATTATATACAAGTGTATATACATGTGGTTGAAGGGTAAAGAATCGTGCACAGGAGTTACAGAACTTAAATTATCACGTCTCACGCAACTTTTATAAAGTCATCTTTTAATCATTCAACTTTTACAAAGTTATGATTCTTTACATAAATCACTTGACTTTTGTTACGTCAGTAATTAAGTCATTAGTCAAATTAATAAGTGACATGTGCTACATCATCCAACCTTTTAAAACAAAATTATATTTTCTATTAGTAAATTATATTTATAAAACTAATTTATGCAATATAAAATTAAAAATAATAATAACTCCAGCAATAAAAAATATAAAAGCATCTTATAAAAAACGTACGATGTGGCATATCATGCAGGCACCATATGGCACAATAAATAGGTTAATAGTCGAGTGACTTAATCTTATAAAAGAAAAAAAAATTGAGTGACCTAAAAAAATTTCAAAATTCAGTGACATATAAGAAAAATCAAAATTGAATGACCCAAGAATGATTTTGACTAGTGGTACTTAAACCCTAGTCTCCAAACTCCTGTAACATCTCCAAAGCCGTATATAGGGCCTTGAAAACAATAGTTCTTTTACTTTGTGCATGACCCAATTAGCTTTGTATTAGTGTAATATAATAATGCTCACTAACCCACATATAAGACGTCCACTTGCTTCTTTTTCAAAAGAGGGTAAAGAATACGTGGAACAACATATGAAACATCGTCTAATATTAGATCTATACTAAATTATTAAAAGACGGTTCAACAATATTTAAATCGCACCTCAATCTTAGACACGAAATTGAGATGGAACGATGCTCGATATGTATGATGCGAAATCTACTTCAAATTATTCTCTTCAAAGAGAAAAATCAACCAACAACGATACACAATGTTTCCTAACGAAAATTCCCCTTAAAAGTTGATTTACCTACAGGTAAAAATTGTGTTCATGGAAAATATGCTAACAATAGATGACAAGAAAGCAGAGTGAGTCTAAAGATCAAATTATGCAAGCACTAATATTTAACGAATGCAAAAAAAAAAAGAACATTTAATAAAATATCTCTTAGAAAAAGAATTTTACATTGTAAACTGTTTCGAACACTTGCTACAAGGGGCACAAAACCCTTTGTCAAAGAACAAATTGATTTAATTTATATTTCGGATATTTCGTACAATAATAATAACCCTACCAACAGTAGAATGCATCTGTCAAAGATGACAAAATAAACAGCTCTCTTCCGGTAATCTATTTCAACTTACCATTTGATAAAATATCGACAACCATATTTATTTTAGTAAAAAATGCCATTTAAGGAGATGTAGAATAATGATGATATTTTACAACATACAGTAATACCGCCATTAATAAATAAATTACCTGCTTATGAAGAGCTAAAGATGATCTTTTAACGCCACAAAAGAGCTATTATCGTTATGCCGGACTGGAATGCAGTGCCTTGATTGTTCTTCGACGCCACATTGCAGTCTCTGGATCAAATTTAAGCTCCCATGTGGGCCAGTAGTGAAGGTCCTGCTTCAGTGTCATAACCCGTGGCTTCCCATTTAAATGGACAGTCCTTACTCTCACAAACTCTCCATGTTCCAATCCCTAAATTTGGATCGTACATTGTCAAAATCTAAATAAGAAAGAAAGATGTACAAGAATGAAATAGAAGAAGAATTTTCTTCACATCACAACATTTTCCAGAGGGCTTAATCCAGGAACTGGTAGGTAGCATCAACAAGCAACAATGTACTAAACCATATAAAGTTATAAAATATACAAACCTTAACTACTTCTGTGAAGGTTTCCAGATCTGGTGTTAGCTTCCCGTTTACTTCAACAATCCATTGCAGAGCATATAAACCATATCTATGCACTGGGCTCCCATGACACCATCTGCATACCAAAGAAACTTAATCATGCCTGAAGATAGAAAGATGCATTTCTAACAATGAAGATATTTAATTGTTGTGTCAAAATGCTGATATGAGTACATTTTGTTCAGAGCCAATCTCTTTATACAGATCTTTCTACAAGTCCACTCAATCTGTGGTTGGGCGTGCCAATGGAATATTGTCTGAATGACATTATTGTTATGTTTCAGAGAAAGATGACCAACCACAGGTCTCAGCAATGTTCAAGGAAATGTTTAATGCCTTGCTCCAGATTAATGGATATCATAGACTTACAATCCTCAACATACAAATCACAACTAATGTGATTACATCAAGATGTGTTCACCCTCTAGGGCTAAACCAAAAATTAAATGTAGTACTAGAAAATGAAGACAATAGCATACCTTGCGATATACACCCCATGGCCTTCTTCTGGAAGAAACCCAAGAGCACGTACTGCTTGATGGGGATCCTGAATTATGCAACCACACCAGTTGACCATGCGGGTTGTGCCATTACCATCGCTAATGTCGGTTCCGACAATAAGATCACATTCTTTTCCCTGCTCAATGATAAAATTAGATTTATGAAAATAGTAAAGATCATAACAGCATGACAATTATGCGTTACCTGTCTTAAAATAGTCATTTTAAGATATCCAACGTTTTCTTCGCATTTCTCTAGTTCTTGGCAAGCTTTTTCTATGTCAAGGAAGCACGTGACTGGTATTTTATTGACCGCCAGAATCATATCTCCCTGCTCCAACAACTTCTCAGCCTTTGATCCCGCCAAACAACCTTTGACACGCAAGACTTGCCTTCTCACGGGATCCTTCTTGGAAAGAGCCTGCAAATCACATAAGCTAATAATGAGGCGAAGACTCTCGTCTATATTTAGCTTCTGAGTAAAAACAAACATTTTTTAATAGTAAGCTAAGTTAACTGACAATATAACATAGTTCGTTTGCTTCAAATCTTTCTAACACATATCACCAAACAAAGCAAAAAGCTAAACCCCTCAATATGATAGAAAAAACCTCACTTACGGATGGACTATAAGAATACATTCGTTTCACTGTTTTGTGGCTTCATAGCTTCAGCATGGATTTTCCAAATTATATTTCTAATATTTGAAATGACATTTAGAAAATTGAATAATTAATGAAAAAAAAGAAATTTGAAGATAAATAATGCCATAGAGAGCTTCGAGTATGGTGATGGGAAGCTGAATGATTAGAAGCAAATTATGATGTTACACAATTTCAAAACACAACTTCCTAGCTGCTGGTGATACTAGACACCAAGAAAAGAAACTTACTTCGACCCAGTTGTCACTCAATCCAAAACTTCTTGCCTTCGAAAGCAATGTTGGATAGAGTTCCACCTCGAGAACTCTCAGGAGAGGCATCGGCCTCTTTATCCCATTGATTAAAAGAGGGGGACCTGATGCACCACAGATTATCTTCTTAAGAACTTGACTTATTGCATAGATTGGCACCCCTCTAACAAATTGATGATCCTCCAAAGAACTGCAACCATATTTCACCTGCACATCATATTTCCCAATTTTATTTGCCAGATTCTGAAAGAAAAGAAAAGAATTGTTACTGAAAGGGCACCAAACCAGTGGTTACCTGAGTAGAAAAGCTTGCCCATAAAGCTTGAACTCTTCCTTGTTCATCAGTGAGTACGCCCGAAAAGGTACTACCAAAATCTGTAGCAATATTAATGTTTTTAGCACAAAGGCACTGTATTAAGAAGCATCTTACATAGGGAAACAAAAAGAATAGTTCTGCAAACTATTGCTTAAGATATCTGCAAGGATTAAAATATTGACTAATTTTTGCTTTTGAGATGAAAAATATTGACTAATGTATATCATTTGATGCATTCGGTCTCAGCTGAATTCTGACATGTCAGGCTTCCCAAAACACAATTTTGACAGTTCCAGTCTGGGCTACCTGATGCACTGCCGGTAAATTTTGAATGTGGACACAACCTTGTCAAACTCTCGAGTTAACTCTTAAACTCTAACGAGTTTAGGTCAGAAAAACGAATCAAATTGTTGTAGAATCTTATAGGAGCATAAACTCTAAGATTTTAGTAATGAAATTCATATGATTCTACACGAATCTACACGAGTCTATATCTTCTCGTTTTATATAATAAAATTATTTTAAAATTTTAATTATTTAACAGTTTTTAAGAATGAAGTAAAAAAGAATAGTCAATGAGTCAAAATAGTGATGTTTATATATTTTTAATGCTTAATAAAGAAGTTTATTTAATGATTATACCATATTTACTTATTTTATAGCCATATCTGTTAGGCACATAAACTCTCTGACATTATAATACAAATTTACGATATGATTCTATGAGCCAAATAACGATTCTACCTAAACTCTAGTGTTCAACAAGCTTATGTGGACACATGTCGAAGGACCCAAAATTGTCACTAAGAACCAATAATGCTTGTGAACAAAATTTAAACTGTCTACTAAAATGATAGTTTGTTAAACCAACCTGTATCAAGCTCAATTACTTCCATATTTGTGGCGCGGTAACGTGGGCAATCTGCAGAACCAATATTGAGTGCAGCACAGGGATTGGTGACAATCGATTTCCTTGATGTTGCTTGTAAACTTCTACTTAACCCCACAAGATAAACAGAATCTCCTCTACGCAAAGCAGGCTCTGGAAACGAAAAGGAAGCCTTAATTAACAACTTATGGATGAAAACCATGAACCATAAAAGAACATGACATCTCTTTCCAATATACTACAAGGCGATGTCTGATAGAATTGAATGAGACATGCAAGGTTTTGAAGGAAATGATAACTGCAATTCCAGCTTTGCTATATGGTTTGATTTTCCCCTTTGATATTACAATATCATGTAATCCATCTGCTACTTCAGGAAAGAAGATTTCTGAGTTTTTCCCTCGACCAGGTATTATTTGCATTTGGTATTAACACTAAAAATTTTATTATGAACCTATAATGACCAGGAAGAAGAGTTGTTTGGGTTTGATGTTAACACTAAAAAATCTCCTCTACGCAAAGCAGGCTCTGGAAACGAAAAGGAAGCCTTAATTAACAACTTATGGATGAAAACCATGAACCATAAAAGAACATGACATCTCTTTCCAATATACTACAAGGCGATGTCTGATAGAATTGAATGAGACATGCAAGGTTTTGAAGGAAATGATAACTGCAATTCCAGCTTTGCTATATGGTTTGATTTTCCCCTTTGATATTACAATATCATGTAATCCATCTGCTACTTCAGGAAAGAAGATTTCTGAGTTTTTCCCTCGACCAGGTATTATTTGCATTTGGTATTAACACTAAAAATTTTATTATGAACCTATAATGACCAGGAAGAAGAGTTGTTTGGGTTTGATGTTAACACTAAAAATTTCATTCTAATAAATGGGTGTTAGAAATGAAAAGATATAAATACATATCTATCATATAAAGAAAATATTATTATGAAGCTATACTAACCAGGAAGAAGTTCAGCTGCACGAATGCTGGAAGCGCCCAGCCCAAGAGAAGAAGGGTTATATGCAACAAGGGCATAGTTGTGAACTGGGTGCAGGAAAACAACCTGAAAACCTATCACTTATCAGTGAGTCCAATCATATCATATTCATCAGTGCTATAAAATAATATAAGCAAATACCTCTCCTGGAATTTCCATGGAATATGCAGCAAATGACAATATTACATCAGAAACAGATACAGCAACAGTATTGCGGTCAACAGCAACTAAACCCATATCCTCTGAATGATATACAATAACCCCAGTCCCAAAGAAATGTTGAGAGTGAACACCATCAAGCATGCATGATGGTGGCACATGGACCTGCAGATATGAAAATCATGATCCACAAAAGTTGCAACTAGCATATCAAGGATGAACATAAATTAAAGATTAGCATCATCACAAAAAGCAATACCATCCTTGCATTATTAAAATATTACACTTTTCCTATTGTTCACTATAAATAATCATGTAATTGTGTTTAAGAGCTTTTCCTTTCAACAGAACACATTTAGGAGTTGTAGGATATAAAATTTATACTTCCTAAAAGTAGCGAGCTTCACTGGTAAGCAAAACACTACATGATAATATCATAGCTCCATTAGTTGAAACCTTTAGTTATCTAAGTTCACTAATTGTTTAATGTTATAGTATCAATGATGTGATGTTTATCCTTATAGTAATTGGTGGACCTATACGATGTGAAGATTTAGTATTTCCTAATTGTAAGATACATATTACACTTTCTAAAACTACTCAGAATTGGCAACAAGAAATAACAATGATTTCTCTTCTGCGGAAAGGAAAGTATTTTTTTTAGGGAAAAGGAAACTAACTAAAAAATTATTTTCACTTTGAACGCATGAAAGTAAAAAACTGCTAACAGTCTAAGAATTCCTAAACTGAAAAAAAGATAGCCTGGCATCATAACAAGAAAGCCACAAAAGAAAATAATCTTGGTCCGCTGGAAAAGGAAAAATGTCAATGCACAAAATAAAATATTCCCAGCTAAATGGGACCAGCAAGTAGAAAGCCATGCAGGAAATTTCAATGTTTTCTTGATAGTTATGTTAATTATCTCTGCTCATTCACTTTGTGTCAGTGATTCCTTTAACTCTGACCACAATAGTATACGATGTTTGTTTAAAGGACCTAATAAAGCAAGGACTTCAGTTCTCAGTCTTTTAGTAAAAAGAACTTATATTTTTCTTTAACAAATTCTCCAGAAAACCGATTTTGTGGTCTATCTAAATGTAAGATGGATGCCTCAACTATGAAAGCATGCTTCATGAATTATAAAAGTGAATCGACAAGGAATCAGTAAAGGATAAACATGAGGAAAAGTACCAAAATGGTGATAATTTTGTAATACCACTATGAGGAAGAGAATTGATAGAACTCCTTAAACATATAGGACAGTTGTATTACCCTCAGAAAACACGAACATTTCATATCTCAAGAAAATGATGCTTCAAACTGAATAATTTTTTTTTTGAGAGAGCTTCAAACTCAATAATTACAGACAAGTTAAGCAAAAAGGACCTACATACAACACATGCCATGGAAGTAATATTAAACTGCAACATACTGTAAATCGATTGGTTTTAAGCACAAATATCACTAGACTTATAAGGATAAGAAAGATGAATCCATGGATTAACCAATATTTTTCATACGACCAACGGTAGACAAAAAGAGAAACCAAGAAACCTACCTCAAACATTACAAGAGTGGGTTCGATCACCTCTTCAGCAAGTGATGCATTAGTTTGCGTTGCTGCCTGATTTTGCAAAAGTTCAACATTTTCAAGATTTGTTTGATGCTGAAATGCTTGATTTTTTTCCTCATCTAAAGCTTCATGAAAGAAAATTCTTTTTTCGACCATTGAATCTTCTTCTATCCGTCGTCTCTTTTTCTCAGTAAGAGAATCTTCATTAGTGTTCGACGCCTCGATAACAATTTCATCATCAGCCTCCATTCTACTACCCCTATCTATGCCATTTTCATTGGAATCTTGGTGGCTACCTCCTAAAACATCAAATTCATTTGTTGGCACCAATGTGACAGACACTTTGTCTGTTTGAACACAGTTAGTAGTTGATGATACTAACGGAAACTCTGTGGGTATTGCTCGCCTAGCCATCCACAGTCCGGTGCTATCATCACGAGTATATATCTGAGGGTGTGCATACCATTCATGACGATCAATTGTGACTAAAACTGACTGCAAATAAATAAAGACAAGAATAGACATGTGTCAGAATTAAAAAGGCTGCTGAATATTTGAATTAAAGATCCAACTGATAATATGAATGGTTTAAAGATGAAAAATGTTCTAGCTACCTTGTAGATATTTGCACAAATTAATGGGAAAATCTGGATAGTATGACGGTATTTATGACTTATCAAGCATAGAACCAGATCAACCAAAAAGGAAATTTACAATAAACGAATTTCAGCGAAGCATGATGTAGTGTATACATTGTTGTAGTGTGGTCGGATGAAGCAAGACATGGACAGGGGCTATGATGAAACCACACATTGGGATGAGTTCAAGATGATATCTAGATCACCAGTATCAAGGAGCTAGCACACAAGAGTCTTCAAACCATGAAGTACAAGTGGCCAATCATGACAGTCAAAATATCCCAATCCTTGAATTTTTTAGAAGGTCCAGTCCTTGATCTTAGAGATAGAGGAGCTACCCTGAAGACTTGAAACTGTTGTACTTTTAAGTTGACCACCCCAAAGTGGGAACCAGTGAGAGAACAAAGAGGCATATAGATAACAAGACTAGCAGGTCTGCAACATGAAGCTCGAAAGATGGCAAGAATAAACCGAAGACAAATAAGGTGCAATGCTTCATCTACGTGATGCACACTACACAAGAAACTGCCCAAACCAAAGACGAAAAATTTAGTTTCATGACATGACATCTGTAGAGAGGGTGGTCATAAGTGGAGCAACTGGGATCCATGTGTTCACTTATGGGCCTATGGCCATCACTTAAAGAGCACGGATGCAAAACAATCATCTTGGGCCATGGCTAAGTGCAATGGGCACTTGTTTGTGACATTGAACTGAAACAAGAGCGACGGTGAACATTGGAGCAACACAACAACTTCATAGCAATCGAGGCAGCAACCAAGCTCAGATTCCTTACGTTAAAGAGAAGAACATTGGGATAACTATGAATATTTTTTTTGAAGGGAGGAATAACTACGAATATGCAATCACAACTTATCATGGGTATGGGCAAAAACATCTAACTTTGTCAATAGATGATGCAGAGTTGTGGATTGGAGAGTGGTCCACATGGATGACAAGTCCGTCTATGGATGGAGTTTCACAAGGTATCCTTTTTTTGGTAGTACAAAGGAGACAGCGCGTAATTCACATACAGTTATCATGGGTGTGGGAAAATTGTTCCTTTTTTGTAGGAAATGCAACGGAAAAAATGTGGGTGACAATGTGCAGTAGAACATATTGTGGAAAAATAATGTGGAAGAGGGAAAGAATGTTTTATATGCACCCAAAACACATCTATGAAAAAAAAAGCAATAGAAACGCTAACACAATCTGTAGAAACAGGCAAGCCTTTTAATTAACAGCAATATAAGTAATTTGCAACTTAAACTTATATTCGCAAACAATTAGAAGGTCTTTTTAAGTGAAAGGGATGACTAGGGAGATCAGCTCATCCATGTTTTTTTCAGAAGAGTCAGTCATCTGATTGTGTTGAAATTAGTATATTAAAGAAATGAAGAGATCTATATACTACAGAGTATAAAGAATAGTAGAAAAGATGAAAAGCTAGCTAAAAACTGTTCAATTCAATTTAATAATCTTGTTACAAGAAAATGGAGAAAAGAAAAAAGTGACGAATTTGCACCAAAAGAAGCAAGTAGCATAACAAAAAGCATAATACCTTGTTTCGATGACGATCCATGTAGCTTACATAATCT
The DNA here is from genome assembly GCA_001647135.1 of Pontederia paniculata. Classification (NCBI taxonomy): domain Eukaryota; kingdom Viridiplantae; phylum Streptophyta; class Magnoliopsida; order Commelinales; family Pontederiaceae; genus Pontederia; species Pontederia paniculata. Next base: position 28,199 of record LTAE01002193.1, on the reverse strand, counting down.
AATGGTACGCGAGCGCCTTTAGATAATTTAGAAAGAACTGAGATGAAATCATCTAATTTTGATATCTCTTCTCCAGCAAATTTCTTAATAATGGCATGCCGTGGAACTCCTGCTCGAGAGAGCATGTACCTATGGATAATCATTTAACCATTCAGATTGTGATAAAAGATAAACACAATATTCCTATCTTCCAATATTACCTGAATTTAATAATATTTATTTCTTTTACATAGTGAATGTTTTGAAGGAAATTTGCATAGGGAAGAATTTTTTTTATAGTTAAAAGCATGCCTATCATTGGGCGTGAACTAACGGAAATTAGTAAGTCATGAAGTTCAGTAACTAAAAGATAGTATGATTCAGAAGTACATATGCTTACCCTGTCTCCGCAACATATACAAGACCACATTCAAAACGGAAATTCCGAGCCTGTGCAAACCAAATGATGATATTAGCAAATTCAACAAATGGTCTAAACCACACTAATTTGAGAAGGTTAACTAGGTTCCTAAACTCAACAAAGATAGTATGCATATGCATGGCATGATAAAATGCAAGGATGCAGTCAAGGAAAAACATCTCTTGACCTGCTGATAGGAAAGAGGATGAATAACTGCCCCGCTCACTTCCAAGAAGTAGTTTGGGGAAATTGAATGTAAATCCTGAACCTGAAATATCAGAAAATAAGCATGTCAAACCTGTCATGCTAAAAGGAACACAATCAACTTCACATGACAATACAGCAACAATCTGAAAGATGAAATTTGCAGAAACAGCAACATCTATGCCAATCCCTGCAACGGAAACTTGAGTTTTACCTTCAAATTAATCATTAATGGAGTTCCACCTCTCTCAATCTGTAAATTAATTTCACCATCTACATTGTCATCAAGTACTGTTTCCAGTTTAAGGAATTGTGTAATGACCTGAAAGAATGTTATCAAATGTCGTTTTTATTGAATTGCAGCAACAATAATTAGAACTTAATAGAACTAACTGAATCAAACATTAGAAAGATATCAAAAAGAGATATCATAAAAACATTGAAGAAGTTGCAAGAATTTCTATGTTGCCAAAATTCATTCAGAGAACAGAGGCAGCACCTCCAAGAGTAAAATAAATACAAATTTTGGAACATTAAAAACATTGCATTATTGTTTAATTACAATGTTAAGAAAATTTCTAGTAAGAATGGTAAGGGACCAAGGGTCATCGAAAAATATTCTTTTATCATAGAAAAACAAATTTGGATCCAATTGGGAGAGATAATAATTGAAGTAAATTTTTTGCATGGAAAATAGAAAAGAGGGGAAAGTAATAAGAGTTTTCAGGTGAGAGCAAGATAACAAAGGCATAGATACATGTAGGAGGTGAGAGAATTATGACATAAAAAGAGAGAAGAAAAAGAGACAACAATCGTTTGGAACGCATTCAATCAAATAAGTATGCCTTTGCTGGCCATATAAAACTATGGATCCCATATGGAATATGCACTTCACTATTAATCTTGAGTGCCAACACATGCAAGCACAATAAGAAATCCAGTTCTGCACTTGTTGTAGAGGACTTGGATTTCAGAAGTCTTAGCCATGCAGCACAAGTACAGATTCTCTATGCATGAGTGAAATATCAGATTTGTAGGTAATGCATCAATCACTGTTTCAAGACATCAAGTGTCCCCAGATATCAGCAACCGCTCATGTTGCGATTTTGAATTAGTCAAACTACAAGTTATAATTCCCAGTGTAAAAATAGCTAAAAATATAAAGAGAGATTATATGCATTAGCAGTTTACTGGATAACAATATTTCGAGAGTAGTCTTAATATCTGACAACTTCCAGAGGCATGTTAGTATGAACTAGAGGACTAGTGAACAATGCTCCTTATTTACTGTCCAGATAATGATCCAACCCGCTTTATTATATTCGAAGTTTACGATCATAGCCTTGGTGTTAATAGGATCAGAATAATAGATCATTCAGTTCATGAAAGAGGTGAACTAATAGATCTTTTATGAACTGCTAGGGACAGAAAAACTCATTCAGTTCCAAGAGAGAGCAACTATGAGGGATTTAAACTTAGAATTGATCCATTTTCAAAGTCTTCCATAAGGAATCATGGTATATTTTCTAAAGTTTGAACAGTCCACCTCAGTGGCATTCAGCTTTGTTTCTTTTTGAACATGTTTTATGCTGTTACTAACAGCCTCATAAGATCAAAGTCATCCAGAGTTTGATCTGGATTGAGCTAGATGTTCAGCATATCAAATGGCACAAGATGAAATGTGTGGCTCTGAACTGTGTATGCATTTGCACATCTCTGAAGTCATGTGAGTGTCTGTTTGACCAAAAAGGTGTTCCGGTATAAATTGCAGAACTTTTCCATATTGTCTGCCTATATGATGCATGGTGGCCATAGATGGTCGCTTCTCCTGCACAGTTCTGAAAACTTCCTGCTGTCTGTTGCTAGACTGGTCAGTTTTCAGTGGCAGGATAACCAGGTAGTAGACAACTGCATGAAAGGTTCATGAGAAACAACCAGGCAGCATAGGCTGGGCAGCTGCGCATAATTCTTAGACAACAACCAGTTGTAAGGTTAAATGGTATGGTAAGTTGGATGGCCACCCTATCAGATCAGCGCATCGCAGAGCTCCTACTACTCCACCAGAGGATCGCCCCACTCCGGCCAGACCCCACACGACATGACGGGTGGGTTTGGGACCCATCACCTTACTCGGCCCGCATGCTCTATTCACATTTCCTCCCCTATGCCACCATCCCGACAGAGCTTCAGATGGACTGTGGGTGGAGACCCCTATTGGCGACGTTCTTGGCCGGTTCCTGGGCTATCTGGCTCCAGCGCAACCGGACCATTTTTTGTGGGGAGAGAGCTCAGGTTGAGGTTGTTGTACACCATATTTCTTTTCTCCTTCGGGAGTGGGGTTTTGGGTAGGACGCTTTGTATCCTCAGATTCTCTCACCTTTTTGCCGCTCTTCCTTCGAGAGCGTTTAATTGTACATAACATTTTCATAGATCTATATATACATGGATGACAACCGCACTATCGGGTGTCATCCTTTTCCCTCTCAAAAAAAAAAGTTGGATGGCCACTATTATCAATGACTGGTAGATCTAGATGCTATACAGAGAATATTATATATCATTTTTCCTTTATAGTCAGGGCACTGATTGAGACTGAGATATTCCTAGTATATGATAGCTTTTGAAGAAGCTTGAAAGTTTTGGGCATGGTTGTCTGACTACAAGATCATGATACTCATCCTTTTTCCTTCTAAGAACAATTGTTGGGCAATCTTTATTTTTAGTTATGCTTGTGAATTGTGTCCAGCCATATAACTCAGAAATATGTAAGATAAGCTATACATGGATCAGAATCAGAACCATCACAAGGAAATATACAGTAAGTAGCAAGCACAGAAGTAATCATGAATATTATATTGGGGCAGATGATTCATATACATAATGCCTCTAAAACATCTTCTTCCTACATAAAATTGGTGTATTATCATGTGATTGCTTAACTATAACAACACAAATCAAAGAAGCATAACTCAATGTTGAATTTTACCTCATCATTAACACGAACTAGTACATCTCCTGGTTCCAACTGCTTATGCGCAGGACCACCAGGCACCTAAATGTGACAAAAAAATTAAAAAGGTTTCTCCAAAAGAAACTTGTTACACTACAAAATTATCTTAAGTGATTATGCAAATTGCAGAATCTTTTTTTAGGGGAAAAGTTGTTTTGTTGCAGAATCCTTTTTGAGGTTGAAAAAATTGCAGAATTACTAACCACGGAGTCAACAACCAACATTCCCGTCTCACCCACATGAGAAAGAAGTCTCACCATCTGATTAAGAATATAACGGACGTGATTAATTATGTAAAAGATTAACAAATAAAAGAAGAGAAGTTACATTTTAATTCAATAGAAAGAAAATTGTAAACTTGATGTCAGTCTCTGACTGCCTGTCATAACCAGAATAGGTTGGCACGTGTTGTGTTTAAATACATATCAACATAGTGTCCCCATGAATTCAAATGTTTTACTTCAAGTACTAAATGACCAAATTTCACAACAATGGCTAAGGATTCTAATCCAATAAGAGTATTATTAACAGATATGAGATATACATGTCAAAGAGTAACTTGCCTTCTCTGTTTCAGTTTGCAGCCCGAGTCTCCGGGTTTCATCGAATCCCTTGTGCAGATACGTCATCTGAGTGTTTCACAAGGAAATAAAAGAATGTCATTTAATGTACTACATATGCAAACAACACAAGTAGAACTTTCCATTTTCGCATATCTTAGAACTCTTGATATGAATTAGCAACTCTGACTAGCTCAGTGAAAAAGGAAAATGATGTGCCTGTCGTTCAAAGCTAAGTGATCTATCTAATGAATCAAAGTTCCAAGAACTTTCAGACCTGGAAGATAACCAGGCTAGCATCTCTTTGCTGTCTCCCATGGCTTTAAATGAAAGCAACATTCTCTCAAGGTCATGTAACTCCCTTGAATCAGCCACGGACATCTTGTACTGTTACATCCTTATCCTCCAACATTCAGAGCCTAGTGTTAAAGAAATCGGTTGTCAAATATGTATCTTCTTTATTTAAAACATCTGTATTTTTATTTACCCCTTCAAGCCTATAGTTGATGCAATCTACATCAGAAATACTGCCACTCACACCTTTAATCATAATCCTTGTTACTAAAGTCTTTTTTAAAGGGAAAGGATAACTATGGATCTCGGGTAGCCATCAAACTGAAGTCTATAAAATATACAAGTGAGTAAGAGAAGCGAACAAAAAACTCGATAGGGTATGAATACATCCAATCCCCCACTTGCTAATAAAAAAAGAGAGATGGTATACAATATTCTCACCTTTCTCCACTAAAATTGGTGTGGTCACGCTCAAGGTTGTTAAAAACTGGTTTTAATACTTAAATACTTACGATTTTACGTTTCTAGGGTGAAAAAACGAGTTAACTCGGCCTAAAATCGTAACTATGGGTAAACTCGGATCAAAATGTGTCTCAGTTCGGTAAAATCGCATGAAAGCGTTCATTCGTACGCCTCAAGTAGTGAATGTGGCAAGTCTATGACACATGTGTTATGTTTGCATTTTGGCTAAGACTCTAGTTGATCTCCAGCTGGTCATGGGTTCAAAACCCTCCATTGTTATGTTTAGCTCCTTTTTAATTGATTTTTCCATTAACTTTTTGACATTTCTTATTTGTTTGATTTTTTTTTCTTTTATTGTTTCTTTTCTCACTACTACTGTTTTCTAATCAAAATAATATTTCAAATAATAAATTATGATGAATTAAAATATGCACAAAAAATGGTTAGAATAATAAAATATTAGTTTTTCAATAACATTTCGTTGCTATGTGCCTATGTCATTCTTTGGACCATAATATTTTAATGAAATAGAATAATACGGCAAATAAACTATAATAAAATCTAAAATGGTATAGCACAATATTACAATTATTATGATAACAAAACAATACTACTTAATACATAAAAATATAAATAATTAAGACTATTTTATACGTATATTTATTTAATTCTAGTACAAGAAAATTATAAGTTTACTGTGAATTTGTGAAAGTTAAGTTGGATCTATCTATACCTTGAAACTTGACAATCATATAATGGATTATGAGTTCATATTATTTTACCATTTTAAAGTTTTATCAATATATTTTATGTGATTCTAAAAAAAATTGTTATTATAATAATGCCATATCTCTTTTAATATAAAATAATATTATATCTAAGTTCTACGTATTTATGTATCGAGTTTACGATACGAGTTTACCTCCCCTAAAACGATTTTAGGTAGAAACTCGAACTTGCCAACCTTGGTTACGCTTAACCATATGGCCACAAACGCTATTGCACAGGTATGTGGTTTGTATAGATAGGCCTTGAGTATGTGCTGGTTATGCTTGGGTACAACTAAATATGTACCCAATATATTTTTGAGAAGGATTCACTCAATTTATTAAAAAGAATATTTTGAAAAGTGAGTGTTCAATATTAGATGTCCCAATGCCAAATACACAATGAAGATAAAAGAAACAGAAAATGTAAAGCAAACAAAATAAAACCAGATTAAATCAAATAAACATAACCAAAAGAAAACACAAATGAAATACAAAATGTCAAAGAACAAACAGTTTTGTCTGTTTATAGACGCTAAAGAAGATGATGAAATCGAGACATTGTGAGATAGACAAAGAGTAGAAGTGTGGTCAGATCCATGGTAGAAAAACTCAAACCATCATCTCACCCAAAGCTGAGAGCAACTGATCAGAGAACAATTGGTAGAAGATCTTGAGCCTTCATCTCACCCAAAGCTGAGTGCAGCACCAGATCAAGGTGAAGAAAAGGAGGAGCAATGTTGCAGTAGAAGTTAATGGAAGAGGGTTACGTGCAATATTCTTTTTTTAAAGGCGCATAAGTAAATGGGACATTGGGTGAGTAAATTTTGGAAATGGTCATCGAACATACCAACTTTCCCAAATCCGACATCAAACTTGATTTGTAACGAAATGTCATCCAATTTTTAAATTCTTTACGGGCGCGGTCATGTTGACCTGCTATAGCTGATTTTACAGTTACCTCACTTACACAGAAACCTCACAAATGTTGGCACTTGTTACCAAAATATTTTTTTCTCTTTCCTCCATGTCACCTTATAAATTAATAAAAAAATAATAAATTAAAATCTTTAAAAACAAAAACCCCTGTGGGGCTGCCGCCTCTTGTTGGCAGTGAGGGAGGGGCTCTCTCCCTCTGATCAGAAAGTAAGGAGGGCCCTCACTACGAGCATGGGGTTGTTGCACCTTTTTTAAAGATTTTATTAATTTATAAAGTGACATGAAGGAGAGAAATTGTTTTTTATAATATGTGTCAATGTGACGGAGAGAAAACATCTACGTGCCTTTTACGCAAGTGAGCTAACCGAGAAACTAACTATAGCAGGCCAACATGACCGTACCTGCAAGAATTTAAAAGTTGGATGACCTTTTTTGTGATCGAGCTGAGAAAGTGGGTATAGTTCAATGACCATTTAGAAAATTTTCTCAACGTTGAGTTTCCAAAGTAGATGAGCTGATCTTTTGAGTCTGATGGGTGTAATGCAACCAAAGCTTTGTATAGAAGGATACCACTTTGCACAAATTGCAAAACCCTTTAGCCCATTATTTAGTTCTGCCAACCCTTTGGTTAAAAAAGAAAAAACATTAATCTTTCATTCAAAATAATTATCTTCATGGCACAATTATTATTTAAATTGATATATTTATTTTATACAAATTAAATTTAGCATAATATATTTTAGATATTAAATATATTTTTTAAAGGTTTATTAAATATATAATTTACCCTAATTTCTAAAACACTGACATACTTCATACCTGTACCCGTGTAGTTAATAGTCCAAAAGACAACCAAGGATATCTCGATGGTTACCTCCAACCTCAGAGAGTCCCCAAATCGAACTCTGCAGAGACTGTACACCTGATGGACCCACCTTCATACCTTGTACTGCACGCCATCCGAAGTCCAAGGGACACTTGACAAACAAATGTGCAATGTCCTTCGTTGCTGACCAGCACCCTTTTCTTACTAAGCTTTTTCGCAATTGTATACATAGACATAACATTAGGCACGTGTCACTCGTCCCATTAAACCAGTTAGATTTTCAAGGTACCCAAACTCTTATTACAACCAAGTCTACCAAAATCACGAGTCGACGCATGGAATCACACGATTTTAGAATCTCATCTGGCAAAAACGAGCTCACACGTACACTCCTTTTGAGCTAGCACACGATAGAATCATGCATTGGCTCATAAAATCAGTGACATGTCATGCAGCCGTGCACAGGCAAAAGATTTTTTTCTTTACCTGGTTGTATAGGTCCCACGTGATGTCCTAAAAAATACCTCAAACCAAACACAACCAAGCGGTTCTTCTCCAACGCTGCTTAGTCCATTTGCCATTTGACACTGCTGTTCGCTGTGTTTGCTGTTCACTGCTTTTGTTGTTCGTGCTGTTCACCGCTGCTGCCATTCATCACTGTTGCTGTTCGCCTGCCGCTGCTGCGTGTCTGTTGTTGCCTTACCAGTTCACTCCATCCCTCTTTCGGCTTGCTCCTCTTCTTTTTTTTTTTTGAAGAGAGGAAAGGATGACTACAAGTTTGGTAGTCTCCCGTTTGTATTAGAGTAGAAAAGGTATATGTACATGTATGATAAAGAGGGATGCATTAAAAAAATACACCTTACAAAAAGTATGTCCCAAAAGAAATCCCCCCAAAAAAGTATGTCCCAAAAGAAATCCCTATCCCAGGCCCCAATCCCTCATAGAAGAAGAAATGTGGTGTACAATATTCTCAGTGTAGCACCTCTCCCCCCTCAAAAACTGTGCGGTTTCGTTGCAACCATATCGCCCATGCGGTAACCATAGCAGTAGCCCATACCCGTCGCCAGCCCGCATTTGGTCGCCTGTCTCGTGCTCGTAGCGAGGCCCAAAACCCTCCTTGGCCTGAGGTGTCCACCGGCTTGCTCCTCTTCTGCTGCGAGCAGATCTGCTTGCGAGACTCAGCTCACGAACAGTCATGTGCGATCTCTGCTAATGGCAGAGCAGACACCACATTGCTCTTCAGATTTTTTTTTTGCGTATGCTTATCAATTACACGTGCTGGCTCCATGTTTTTTTGCATTTGCTTTGGCTTTTGTCACAGTCCATGCTCTTAACAATCCTCTTGCCATGAAAATGCCCCTACTCGTGTGCAGGGGAGCTCTTTTCTCTAGCTAGTACTTAGTAGTGATTTTTTTAATAGGCTTCTTTTTGTTATCAATTTAACTTATATCCTTTCAAAAAAATTTAATTTATATTCTGGAATTTTAGATTATTAATTGTATTTATGTTTTATAAATGATATGTAATTGTTATTGCCTTATTTAGTATCTTAGAAGTTTAATATGTTGATGTTTTTCAACGTCTTTTTATTATCATAGAAGTTCATATATGCAAATATTTCGAAATAAACTTTTTGGTAGAATCGTCCTTTCCGTGTTACGATCCCACGTTTTATGTGTGTACCTGGCCTTTCCATGTCAAGTCCAATTTATGTGTTTGACTACCTTTATTACAACCTCTCACCAATACATCTCGAATGTGGTGGTTTCTTATCACCATTTGACCTCTTCCACTATGATCCCATGCTTTATGCTTATCAAACATACACTTCATCTAATGATCTATCTACCCTCTCCTAATGGTTCATTACCTTATATGCTTTCTTTATGGTCCAAGGAGTTGGACCAGCACAATAAATTACCCTCCTTCAGCAGCTTTCTCCAGCGTTTTCTTGTTAGGTCAAATAATTTCGGTTATATTCGTAAGCCTCCATTGAACTATGATCAAATTCAAGACTTAACACCAATATATAAAGTCAAAATCAGTTAGATCTAACTGTAGGTCTTTTTTAAGCAGACAAATAAGTATTGTAGTCAACTATCGCCTGGTTTTCCAATTTCTAATTTTTTTAAGTTTATCAAATGTAATTTTTAAACTTCTGCAGAAAAAAAAGAGGTGGAACAGCAATGGGCCGGCATCATCTCACTTTTTTTCATTTTTTAATAACAAAAGAATAGAAATGACAGTTGACAAATGGAAAAAATTAAAAAAAAAACGAAATGATAAAACCGGATGAAAATAAGACTTATCTGACCAATTGGAGAAAGTTTAGGGTCCTATCTGGTATATTATTCAAATAGAAACAAGAGATGATTTTATCTGATGCATTAACAAAAATCTTCAATTTTCAGAATGATCAAATATATAAATTAAGGCACAAGTGATGATGTAAGTATTTGATGATATCTCATGCACATGGCAATCCAAAATTCAATCATTAAATCAAAATATTCAAATTGATTAAAAGGTAATATAGAGTTTTAAAAGGTAATCTGAGTATAATCCCCTAGTGGTCAAGTTGATCGCTTAAAGGCTCGTTTGGTTGCGAAGGGTTATACTCAGATTCCTGGCTTGGACTATGGTGATACCTTTTCACCTGTTGCTAAAATCACTTCTATCCGCCTTCTTCTTTCTTTGGCTGCTATTAATCATTGGTCTTTGCACCAACTTGATATTAAAAATGCTTTCTTGCATGGTAATCTTGAAGAGGAAGTTTATATGGATCAACCTCCTGGGTTTCATGTTCAGGGAGAGCATTCTGGTATGGTGTGTAAACTCAAAAAATCTTTATATGGCCTCAAACAGTCTCCTCGAGCTTGGTTTTGTCGCTTCAGCTCTGTTGTTTTAGAATTTGGATTAAACCGTAGTAAATCAGATCATTCTGTATTCTATAGGCATTCGAAGGGAGGATTGATACTTCTTGTTGTGTATGTTGATGATATTGTTATAACAGGAGATGATGCAATTGGTATTTCCCAACTTAAATCTCATCTACATTCACAGTTTCAAACTAAAGATTTAGGGCTTCTAAAATATTTTCTTGGTATTGAAGTTGCCCAATCTTCACATGGCATATATATTTCTCAAAGAAAGTATGTGCTGGATATCTTAGAAGAGACTGGCCTACTTAATTGTCGACCAGCAAACACTCCAATGGATCCAAATGTGAAATTGGTACCAAATGAGGGGGAGTTATTTTCAGATATTGGTCGATATCGCAGATTAGTTGGCAAATTGAACTATCTTACAGCTACTCGTCCTGATATCTCATTTGCTGTAAGTGTTGTGAGTCAATTTTTGGATTCACCAACTAAAGAACATTGGGATGCTGTGATCAGAATTGTTAAATACATTAAAGGTGCTCCTGGTAAAGGATTATTATACCAAGATAGAGGTCATATTCAGGTAGCTGGATATACCGATGCTGATTGGGCTGGTTCTCCATTTGATAGACGATCGACGACTGGCTATTGTGTGTTTTTTGGAGGCAATTTGATTTCGTGGAAGAGTAAGAAACAAAATGTAGTTGCTCTTTCCAGTGCAGAGGCTGAATATAGAGCAATGACTTCGACTACATGTGAATTGATATGGTTGAAACAATTGCTTAAAGAACTAAATATTCTGCAATTGCAACCCATGAAATTATTTTGTGATAATCAAGCAGCCATTCACATTGCATCGAACCCCGTCTTCCATGAGAGGACCAAGCATATTGAAGTAGATTGTCACTTTGTTCGAGATAAAGTAATGTCCAAAGATATTGTGACATTTTTTGTTTCATCAAATGATCAATTGGCAAACATATTTACCAAGGCTCTTCGAGGTCCTCGAGTTCTCTATATTTGTCGCAAGTTGGGCATGCATGATATATATGCTCCAACTTGAGGGGGAGTATTAAGAATATATCTTTCCATATATACAGATATTGTATTATTAGTCTTTCCATATATTAGTCATTCCATATATAGTCTTTCCATATATCTTGTACACCATATATAAATACAAGATGATCCCTAAAAGCTTAAGCCTATAGGAAGAGCAACATCTTTATATTTATATTCTTAACACTCCCCCTCACGTGTGGGCCGCTGACAACTTTGGTCCAGCTCAAAGCCCAACACGTGGACAACTAAGGGAGGAAATTAATTTTAATACGAGCAACGTCGAGGTTCGAACTCGGGACCTCTAGCTCTGATACCATGTTAAATTTGATGTGCTACCAACAATCCTAGCTTAAGTCTATAGGAAGAGCAACATCTTTATATTTATATTCTTAACAAAAACTATACAATCTAGAACAAGACTTAAAAAGACAAAACCACAATTATCTTTAATTCGTACAATTTCTTATTTAAGCATTTGTAAACTGAAAGAAACCATCTTTAGTGAAAGATAACATTTGAGATACTAGGCCCATTTTTTCCAAAAGATATGTATTGGTTTCAAGTTATATCATGATGTGTAGAAAAAAATGGCTAAGAGGACTACAAAAAGTGTCACTAAAATAACAAAGTGTTATTATGATGAATGTATTATTCGGGAAATGGCTCCGACCGCAATCATCATCATTAATAAGGTCGAACATAAGAAGTTGAAACCTAGAATAAGTTTAGAAGAAACAAACCTGAAGCGTACCACGAGGAATTGTAACAGTATTTGACTTGCTTCCAAATGTATTCCAGCTATTCTGAATTAAAGTTAATGCCCTAACAACCTGCATGTCATTTAGCAAGGGAAAGTTCTGACAATGTTTGCTTCAAAAGGAATAGAAAGGAAACCAAACTAGGACATTTGAAATGCAGTCCACTAGTAGCAAAGATATTAAATTAATCAATCTCGCCAAATAAACTAGCGCAACTGTCTGAAACCAAGAACAATCAAATCAAAATTGCAAATAAGCAACTTTAAAATAAATCCATGACAATACATGATAATGTTATCTAATATCTTCAACAGAAACAGTATTTTTTCCTCAAAGAAAACAGAAATAGTAAATGATAATGTTAACACTGGATATAGGTCATGTTCTAAAAATTTCATGCTATGGAAAAAGGCTCTAAATGCCTATGACTTAAACCTTTGAATTCTTCAGTGGCCTATAAAGCACACAAATCACAAAACATTTGATTTAAGCAGTGTCCATTGCTAGGATATAAAGCAGCACATGATGCTATCTCGCTAAAACGAATGACCAAATACCCTGAAATTACCTCTAAATCTGTTCTTGATTGAATAGATGATGTTTGAGAGAGACAATAAGAAAAAAAACATTTTCAAACCATACTAGACATGAGATAAATCCACATGCATATTAAAACTGAAATCTATTACTACCTAAACGTGTTGCTATCATCAAGGGGGAATATGCATAAATGGTATAAGAACTGACAAACTGGTGCTATATTATATCCAATTAATCATGTGAATATCCAATGCTTTGCTTAGCTTTCAAATACTAACCCAAAAATCAATAGCATCAAAAATAATTTTTAAAATAGCTTGAAACAAATATTGACAGAAGATGAAGATGCAGAACACCAACTCGATTTAAATGAAGGAAAAATGCAGAAGCACTGGAAGATTTTCCCCCGGCATTCAAAGCAACAGCTCTCCCATGGCAATCAATGACTGGTGAACCACTTGAGCCACCTTTAGTTCCTGATGCTGCCTAAATAAGCAAGTTCAACTATTACAAATTTTGGAACCTAAACAAGAATATACTGTAAAAGAATCAAAAGAATTACACTAACAATACCATAAAAGGGATTGAAATTTTTGTATAACACGACAATATAACTAATAGTACGGTACAAGTTACAGAAATAGCACCCAGAAAAGTGTTTATATTGTCTCATACAAAGGCTACCAGAACATACTATAAACTTGCTACCAATATATATGATACTGGATATTATATCTCTTACCATAGCTGCATGTTTAAGTCACAACATTTATGTCCTGAAAATAATGGGACTTATTTTCAATACATTCTTCTAATTGTTTAGGATCCATCTTTTAGGACCATATTTTTTAAAGAGACCCTTTAGGACCCTATTGTTTCTTAGTTCCACATTTTTTTGAAAAGGATGATTACACCATTTGGGTACATCCACTTGTATCAAAAGATTAATGCTGAAAAAAAAATGTCATTAAAATGCACAATTATAGGGGAAGCCCAAAATAGTAATGAAATGAAAAAACAAGGAGTGTGAGCAAATGAAAAAATGAAATAATCATAGATCCAATTCCAACTTCTTGAAGAAAAGGATGTATGTTCTACAATATCACTAGGATAGCATCTATCTCCATGAAAATGGTGTGCTGCCACAAAATGGCCCACAGTGCGACCATTGTTAGGTATTAAATGCTCCTTGAAGCTCTGGATGCATGTTCATCGATTGACCTAAACAAAAGGACTTGGTGATGAAGGTGTCTATCCTAAGTATTTCACCTGTCACTAGACTTCCTATGTGGCCAAACAATTGGTTACATACATGTAGGTAGAAGCAATGCATATATCACTCATGCCAAGAAATGCCTTATGGACCAGTCCACCCAATTGTTGGAGATTTTTTTTGAAGCAACTTAATTGTTGTAGATATTGAGGCGAAATCATGATAGCCTCTCAAGGAAGGAGAAAGGATCCCCAAATTGCTGATCAGATAAGGCTACCCGAAACAACTGCTAATAGATCATCGCCAAAGCACCTCCTGTGGTCCAGTCATGTCTCCAGAGCCACAACATTTGGAAAAGAACGATATGATGAATGGAATCAAAGTGGACATTATATGCCATAATGGTGACGCCCCTATTAATATGAAAAGCATAAGGGTCAGGGGAAGCCCTAGTGCAACACAACTATTTTTGAACTCAACCATCTAGTATGGCCTTTGCTCGGGATCGAGAATGAAATCAGGTTGACACAACACTTCATCGACAAGATTCAGATCAAGGGGAAGCCATTGAAAACCATAGAAGGGACCACATTAATAAATCATACACCTTCGACAAATCCAGTTTCCATATAACCCCTTACATATCTTTGTTCACCACAAAGCAATTATTTTTGAAGCCATGACATTGTGGACGATGAAGGTAGACTAAATCAGAATGATGAGGTGCTTAAGAACCTCCCACAGTTCGCCAAAACCCCAACTGACAGAAAGTCATCCACCTGTTCGGTGATGTGTGCTTGAGAAACATGAAGAGAATGAACCAATTGAGATGTTCAAAGCATCAAATTTCATCTACAAGCTCACGAACAATTCACATGAAATCTTCCATTAACACAGACCAAATTTCCTTAAATAAAAATACGGGGATTTCACCGGTCTAAGGGAACCTTCTATGTTGAGGTCATGTGACGCCAAATTGACCTCCTTCATGAATAATTGTGACAAATAACAAGAATGGTCATTAGATAAATGACTGAAAGGTCCTTCCCTGCAATTGGTGATGGGCCGCATCTTAGTGGCCCCTTGAAAGTGCTCGATGATGACATAGTCAATCTCAAAATGGCGCATGATAGTAGAATCCTGAACTTGGATCCAATCCAATCTTGTTCACTTATCGACGACAACTAGCATACATGTGGAATAATAGTGGGATTGCGTCGATTTTGCAAAATCACACATGGTGTGGTTGTTAGCTCCATTGTTTCTCCACTTTTAGTCCTTTTGACTGGATTACCTCCTAGTATTTCTCCTCCCAACAACCTCCGCAGATCTCGAAGTCCTCTACTTCATCAAGGCAAGCTATCACCGCCTAAGCAATTGGCTTGTTTACTAGCTTCATCCTCTCTTGTCTACTTGCAATGCCTATATAATATCTAAACCGAGCCTGTTACTAGTGTCCTTGTGGCCGAGCAGGGAGGATGAGCCAATTATCCACAACCAAGGACCGGAAAACTCTCCTCCAACAGCAAGTACATTTAAGTCTAAAGTGTACTCTCAAGGAATGGCCACCAATAGACCTTCATATCAGAGGTGTGCGACTCGAGAATGGACGTTTCAAAGCCTAAATGACAGCAATGTCGTGATCCTATGACAATGCCACTAATCCAAGAAACATATCCAATCGTGAGTATGATGATGAGATAGACATGCTCCTCCATGTTAACCGACATGTTGTCACTGGAAAGTAAACAAGATAGTGCAATTATGAAGTCTGAAAACTCATCCCTAGGAAGAAGGCATGTAGTAAAGCTATTTGTTTGTTCTCTCTATGCATATTTACGTATAAATCATATATTTTCCCTTTTTTCTGTAAATTGAATCTCCTACCTAGCAGCTTATTGATTTTTTCCCTTGCCTTCTTAAGGTTATTCAACGCATCTTTTAGCATTAGAAATTTTAAGGTGAAGATAGCCTCGACTGGAATTTAATGATATATCGTCAAAGGCACCCCAGCCATCTAATAATCCTTAAGAAAATACATATCATTTGCATCATATTTTTTCCTTTATGGATTTTGTACAAATACCAAAGTTGATTTGAATCTTCAATTTGAAAATGAACTTAGTTCTTTTTACTCCAATAAAATATGCACCTAATATGATTTACAGTCTTTCAAAATGAACCAGAACCAGAGTCTTAAGCCTTAAATGTAAATGAATTCACATTTCCAATAATTGTTTGGAAAAGAAAGACAACAACAAAAAAAAAAATAGAAAACAGTCTGATAAATAATTTATTGCAACCAGTTTGAAGGGTTCCAGGCTTCTAGCACTTCAAGGAGTGCTAGGAGAACCTATATTGATGTTGAAATAAAGTTTAAAACACAAATCACATCCCTCTCAAAAAAAAAAAAAATAAAACACAAATCACATACTTAAAGGATGACAGTAACTGGTATCACAAAACCTCAATGAAACATTTAAATGAAATATTCAAACATGGAAGCAGTAAAGATCATATATCAGGTTCAACTTGAATGAGCATTTAATTTTATTGACTAATTACCTGCATATAGAATGTGTTGAAATCATTATATCCATCCCTGAAAAGATAAGAATATGATAAGTTTAAGTGTCGAAGAATTGACGCGAGTCATATTGTGCCAACAAAGGACTAGCAACATTTACATAAAAGCAAATAATTATAACCCCTCAGTGCGAAGAATTATCAAAGACTATCATATGCTAGAATCTGACCTTACAAATTCACGTGCTATTTTTTTTAGAACAATTGACGTGCTAATTGTAGGTTGGATAGAGAAAAAGTCAACTAAAATCTCTGAAATGACAATTTTCTATAGTTCTACTTTCTTTTTTTTTTTTTTGAGAGTGAGTTCTACTTGGTTGTAATGAAAGATTCGGCTCAAATAGTAGTCTGAAAAGAACAAAACAACCTGAAAAACATCAATCTCCAATGTTCAGTGCTAAATGTGAGTATTCATCAATAAGCATATCTTACACTAATGCATTCTTAGGCCGCAAAATAATAAAGAAACGTGAAGTTAATAAGAATTTTGCAGACACTCTAGGACAGCACGTATCAGACTCATTGACCAAAGCATAAAAGTATTACCAGGAGACTGAAACAAGTGGATACATTATTAGTGTACAGTTTAATGTTTATCATGGATTTCTTAAAAGTTAACTAACATATGTGAATTCTAAAAAAGCGAGCATTTAATATCCTTTAATCGTGTTACTGGTGTCTTTATATAACCTAAATCTATCATGTTTCTTATCAAATCAGTCAATGAATTTCAAAATGCACTTGTGTGTTTTTTATACATGTGAATATTAAAGCAGTTCTTTTGTAGACAGCATCATCAAGTAGTAAACCGAGATGCAACTTGTGAAGAAGCAGCATCTCATCTCAGACAATATAGCAATGAGAGCTAAGCTGACAATGCCCCCAAGTAACAGAAATAAAACACTTTTATAAAGACTAAAACCATTGCCTCGTAGCAAAGTTGTTATCTAATATAACAGAATATTATCCTGCCACTTCAAATTGCATCTCAATATGGTATAAACCTCATGCACCAGTAAAAGCAAAACTTACAAAACCTACAGAAATAGGATCATATTCAACAAAGACTGCTTACAGATTAAAACTAACCACATGTCTTTAATACATGCGACATCAAAGACTACCGCTAAGCTTTAAATGTATTTAAACCACTTTGTGATGTATACATACACATGATATGATTGAAATACAGTAAGATGAAATAATCAAAAGGGCACCACCTACTTCTTATAATGAGGAGCATCTCGATCTAGGCGAGCAAGAGTTCCCGCTAATATGGAGACCTGCAAAGTTTAAACTAACACGGAATTAGGATATCCTTAAACTACATATGGAGTATTTAGGAGGCACATATAGTTATAGCACAGTACTTCTAGGAAGGGTAACAAAGTGCAGAACTAGCACAAAAGTTGTTTATGCCTCATTGCTCCTCTCAATGACTGGAAATAAGAAATCTAACCAAGAGTAAGTTTTAAATTATATACACAAATATATACATATATATATATGTAGACTAGCCCACGTCCTCATCCTTTTACCCTGAAAAAAACAAACCCCCAATTTGAATATAAGCTAATTGAAGAGCAATGCTTGCATATCTGGGAATATTGGCGAGACAAGAAGAAGTCCATTTGATTATTCTCCCACATGTGGTTAAGTAGACTAACCTTTCTAGATTAGCGCCCATTACCTATCCCCAATGTTGTCCTTTGTGAAGTTTCAGTGTTAAGAACGAGTATGAATCTAAATTTCTAAGAAAAAGGTGCATGTGTATACCTTTTCACCACTATCGTTACCAACTACCCGAATCTCCAGTCCAACACAAGCAGCTTCAGGTGCAAGAGGAATCTCCTCATATGCCAGAAATTTGATTGCTCCAGGGTCATAACGGAAAAATCCAAAATCATGCACCTATTAATTGGCAAAGATGTCATTGCAATTCTCAAAAGAAAAGAAAAAAAAATTGAAGAACTTGCAATTGAAGTAAACATTTTCATGATTGAACCTTTATGTACATTTTTGACATATTTTTCACACACGACCATGATTTGGAAGCCTACAACTGTATAGGCATCTAAAGCCTGATGGATATTTGTTATTTAGTGAAAGATGAAGTTATGATCTTGAGACTGAAAAGCATATACTTTAGTTGGTAACTTGTGTATAGTACCCAGCATCTTCACAAATCCAACCCAGTTAGCAGCAGAGACAGTTTCTCATAGATAACATAGTCTCTGAAGTAACGAAACATAAATTATAACCATGAAGCAAGAAAATAACAACATACAGGATCTCTATAAACTGGATGCACCGGAATTTCCTCTCGATTCACGAACATCGCCTCGGCAACGACCGGACCTGAGTTCAATAATCACAAAAGCAAGAAACCTAATTAGAACAGCAGCTGCCACCATTTCTGGTCGAAGGACGAGAGCAAGGAAAGAGAGAACCCACCGGGTTTCACGACGTGGCGATTCGTGAGGATGATCCCGCGGGCCTTGTCGACGACGAACCCGGTGGCGTAGCTGGCGCCTGCGAGCTCGGTGTCGAAGGCCCGGGCGGCGGTGGTGCGCAGCACGACGACTGCCGGCACGACCTTGGCGAGAGCCTTCCTCCAATCCTCCGCGGTGGCGGTGGCGCCCTCCCGTCCCGGTCGCGGGGCCGCGTCGATGTCCATCGCCAGATCCCCCTTCACGGAGCACGGAGCCGCCGGCGACGCCTCGAATCCCTCATCCCCGGATCTATCCAGCGCACTCCCTTCTCCCATCTCTCTCTCACCTCTGTAATCCAATCGAATGAGGAGGAGAAGAGAAAAAAAAAATCGAAATGGAAACGAAGAATTAAGGTTAGGGTTTTGACGGGATCGCCGGCGAGAAGACGGGGGAAGATTTGGNGGGGGACTTGGAAGTGGAGTTACCGGGGACGGTAACGTTCCAAGTCTTCATATTATAAAAATAATTATTAGTTGCTAAAAATTATGTTAATTTTTTTTTTCAAAATAATTTATTAAAGTGTCATTATAAGACCTCGGAGTACTATTGCCACACTAGGCACAATCCAAACATATCATGCCAAAAAAAGTATA
Organism: Pontederia paniculata; assembly: GCA_001647135.1. NCBI lineage: Eukaryota > Viridiplantae > Streptophyta > Magnoliopsida > Commelinales > Pontederiaceae > Pontederia > Pontederia paniculata. The sequence continues at coordinate 8,611 of LTAE01002193.1, read as the reverse complement.
TTAAAATATAAAATTACGGCATGCAATAAAATAATAATGCAAAAAGATAGATATTGATCAATTTGATAATTTAGTTAATTTCGAGGGGGCGACGTCTTCATGGAAATGTAAGAATGCATCTTATTGTTAAATATTTTGTATTGATTAATCAATGTTTCCTCAAATTTGGAACCGGCAAGTCTTATTAATTTAAAAAAAAAATAGGAAAACACCCTCTCGAAAAAAGTGTACTATGAATTCCAGGTTTTTTTTCACTAAAAATCTCAAAAAAAAATTTGATTCGCATTAAACCAAAAATAACAAAGCATTTTTATTAAGATTACTGATAGTTTAATTTAATATTTTTTACATTAAATTAAAATTATTCGTAGTTTTTGAATTCACCAGTGGAATTGGGTCATCTGGCACGAGTTCATTGCCTTCCGACGTGTCAAAGAGTGGTGGACCTAAAAAAAAAAAAAATATTATTTTTCCATTAAACGCCGAAACATGAAAAATCTCACTAGCTTAAAAAAACTATTAATTTCTAGTCCAAAAAAGTGTGTCAATGAAACTACCGTAATCACCTGAACTACTATGCATGTATCTTATTAAGATAAAGAATAACCTTAATTGGCGCAACTAATTAGTAGTGGTATGTTCTAAGGGGCGAAGAGACCTGTACTTTCGAGTTCAAATATTAGAGATATCTTCTTAATTAGGATTTAATTTTGTCATATTCATTCGAACGTCGAATTAGTAAGGTGTTATCTTAGACCTTAATCAAATAAAATATGATTAGGTATAAAATAACTTTGTGAAAAATAGTGCATATAACAAGAGTGTTTTGCATCCCAAGTCATGCATCATTCTGAAGTAGAAGACCTGAAAAGTAAGGAAGTGATGAATGATGTGGCACATGTGCATGCCAATTATATTCTAATGGGTCTTGTTTTCTTCTTCTATTGTACTTTGATTGGAAAGCAACTCTAAAAGAAAAGGAAGCTGTTTGGTTGTACGTTTCTTGATCATGATGTGTACAAGTAGGTTTTGTCATCCAAGAGTTAGAAGATCTTTCCCGTTGTATGTATAAGATCTTGTCAAGAGACACAAAAGATGGGATTATATATATGGCAATGCTGAGATGTGAGAGTAGCATGATCTGGAACAGATAAGTACAGGTAAGTGACTCACAAATAAGTGGCTTGGAATTGGCTATTAGCAGCAGCTCTCCGGGTGAGTCAGAATGATTTATCCAAGTATTTGTTTGGATTCTGCTTTTTGCTAAAGTAAGACAGGAGTTCCTTTTGTCACTAATAGAATCATAACGTTTAGGTATATATTTCCTGTTGCACTGACTGTCACTGTCCACTACCAAACTAGTATACACATTACATGTCTGATCATTTTTTCAGAGTTGCAAAGGAGTCAGCCAATAAACCTAGTACTAAAAAAAGAATCATATATCATCTATGGTATTTTCTTTTTCCAGTGTTGCGAGTAGTCGTAAACTTCGTACAAGTGATAAGATCAATCTAGAATGTAATTAGGAGAACTCCTGAAAGTAACTGATATTTCAGATACCTTTTAAGATGAGAATTGCTTTCTAAATGACTTTTAAGTTAGAAATGTTTGAAAATAGTTCTGGAATACATATGTATATGTACATCTGGCTAAAAGCTAAGAAAAATAGTTGCTAGCCCAATTTATGAGCACAAGAATGAAGATGTATATACAACAAGCTCGATAAAATAAACAGGCATTATTATCATTTTTTCCTGTGAGCAAAAATTTCCTGATTCTAGAGCTCTGAAGCAAAGGAACCATGCATGTTTTAGCCTTCTAGATATGGTTCCTGGATATGCTCCTGAGGAAGGAAGAGCTCTTTGTTAACTCCCGGAGAGGCTTGTCTGTGAATCTGATTAGGTTGTAGGTAAAACCTCCGGCCACGGTGCCTATAATTGGCCCCAAAATGTATGCCCAGATTCCTTTGTAGTTGCGCATAACAACAGCAGGACCCAGGCTCCTTGCAGGATTCATAGATGCCCCTGATATTGGCCTGTCATAAAATTAGCTCAAAGTATCATAATTCTATACATGAATGTGTTTTAATTTGTTCTCTGAAATAAACAGGAAACAAAAACTATTTTGTTGCTAGCACTAACCCTGCCACAAAGACATTTAATAAAATTGTGGATCCAACAGCAATTCCTGCTATCTCACCTATCTGCAGGGCACATCGGGAAGTAACTAGGATATTAAGTTTATGGTTATCGATAACCAAATAGAGAGTAAATAAAAAACAAATAGTACTTACTGCTCTGGTGTCTGTCGATACGCCGGAGATGACAAACATGAGAAGAAATGATATGATGATTTCTAGAATGAACGACTGCATGGTTGATCCAACTGGAGTGGTTCCATAAAAGTGCTCAGCCTTTGGATTGAACAGCAAATACAATGTACCACTTCCAAGAATGGCACCAAATATCTGAGCTATCATATAAAGTGGTAGCTGCATGCATATGTTATCCAAGATCACTTAGGAACTGGACATGTACTCTGCCATCATGCTTGAGTAACTTTAGGAGTTATCAGATTCTAATTGCTACTGATGAAAAGGAAACATATTCTTCTGTATTACATGTTTCATAGTGGTACATTCATTTTATTATTGTACAGTAAGTCTTAATAGCTATAAACACGGCATGCTGAGCTATATAATGTCATGCAAAATTTTATAGATATGTCAATATCCTGAAGCTTTCATAATGCATCATTGTGCATACTTTCATTATAATATCTATATGATGCAAGTGCGAGGTCATGGGCCATATGATGGCAACACTTGGAGAACAAATAAGATGAAAAGGAAAACATTATGTTACCATATGTTCAAACTTCAAACTGTTGAGTAACTAAGTAACTACGAGTCTACAAGATTTGGAGTTCCTTTTGTGTTATCAAACATTCAAAAAATATATAAAACTAAGATTGATCATGATCTGAGTAGTTGATGGAAAATTCTCTTGGAATCAGATGAATGGCACTAGAAGAGAGTTAATTAGGACTTGTTGGAAATAGACCTGTTCCACAGGGAATCGCTTGAAGATGGTGAAGGTAATGGTGACTGCAGGATTGAAATGAGCCCCAGAAATGTGTCCGACAGAGTACACCATCACCATAACGATCAGACCCCACGTAATGCATATTCCAGGGAACGTCACAGATCCATACATCTTGTTGACCACAACGGAGCCGCAGCCCGCAAACACCACGAAGAACGTCCCAATTGCCTCCGCCACCAACTGTGTCATTAAAGCCGAAGAAAGAGATTCATATGTTGTCGTTGTTTCCAGACATTTATAAGACTGTATACAGTTCGATGTGAGGATATGTATATGCTAAAATGCATGCACCTTCTGCATGACGTTTACTGCAGCTGCGGAGCAGATGCCGGCATGCCTGGTGGCAGCGCCATCTTCGGCCTTGGTGATCTCTTCATCGATGGAAGCCATGGGCACGCCTTCGGCTGCAGAAAGAGGATGCAGAGTGTAACTGATTATGGAAACTGGAAGAGGGAAATGGCGTTTTTATGAGTGCGGATGCTCTGGAGAATAAACAGGAGAAGCAATAACAATATTTGACTGGCACAATATATATGTATATATATATATATATATATTCTTTATAACAAGCATATTATCGTACATATACAAATTGTGATTGTACGGTGGCATCAATAATACTTTCAATCCAAAGGTCCTGCATATACGGGCAATCACGTATGCATGCTAATATTTCTCTAACGAGACAACAAAATATATATACTATAAAATTCAGAAGATTACAGAAATAGGCTCAAATAAGAGTTTATTTACAATCTCCAGTTTTATTACGGGAACAAGGCCTTTATGTTGTTTTCTAGTATCAACATTTCTGAAGCATACACATCTGGAGATAACATATAAGACCCTGAACTCATTGAACTAACTACGGACAATTCACCAGTCACCAGATACCATCAGTGGCCTGGACTGGCACATATAGTTATGCTACGTGATTGCTTTTCCCCCTAACATGAAATCATGCACATGTTTTACTGCAGAACCGGGTCATTTCGAAGGTACTTTGGACGGGCAGTTGCCGAGAACCTCGCGGCCTGGCGTGCAGACAAGAGCCCTCTGCTGCAGGTGCCTCAAGCTCTGCTCCATGCTGACCTGAACCATCTCAGCCAGCATTTTCTTTGCTTTTCCTGCACGATCGTCACCATCGATCTTGGAGACTATGCTACTAACAATATTCTGGAGAGCTTCAGCCTGTAGCTCGGACCTTCTATAGGGAGAGTTCCTCAATAGCTCAAGAAGGAAACGAGCTTTAGCTTGAGATTTTGGTGTCCCCTGAACAGTGAGCTCAAGAATACCAGGAATAGCACCTTCTTTCAGAATTGCTTCTCGATATTTACTGCGATCACTCTCGCACATTGTGAGAAGCGCTCCTACAGCATGTTCTCTTCCTGGAAGGGGACCTTCCTCGAGCATTTCAACCACGGCCAGCACTCCCCCTTCTAGCGCTGTCAGAGAGTTGCGCCCATCCTCAAAGCTCATCAACGATTCAAGAAGTGCCATGCACTTCTCAGCGCTTTTGGAGGACTTCTTGCAGCTCTTGAGGAAATCGATAAGAGAGGGAATAAGCTGAAGAGACAACATGCTGTTCAACGTATCTGGGATCGTGGATAAATTGTAGAGAGCCATGAGAGCATCAATCTTGGATTGTGGGTTTCCATCTTTGAGAACTTGGACAAGAAGGGGAATGGCACCGGAGGCGCTGATTATAGGCTTGTTTATGGACGATGCAGTGAGAGTGAGGACCGCAGCAGTGGCATACTCTTGCAAAGTCGAATTTGTTGATTGTAAGAACCCAATGAGTGGATCAAGCGCACCGGCATCCACTATCTTGATCTTATTTCTGTTAGCATAAACCGAACAAGAATTAAGTAAAAAGGTAACATGAACTCAGCGGAAGGCAAATGGGAAACCATTACAGGTTCTAAGCAAGCAACACCAAAAGTCTAACAAGAATGGAAAAGGAATTGATCTAAGAACTTGAAAAAGAAAACTTTATCATAGAACACATGGACCTGCCATCGTAAGTCTCACTTTCATCTTGAAAGGATTTAGACAAATAAAGTTTGTTAGAGTTCTGGAAATAGAGAAATAGAGTATCTGTGCAAACAAATTAATCAAGTAGTTATGACGTCCTAACAGCAATTGTTACATCAGAGGTTGACAATTTGGCATCAATCTGCAACATCAACTTGGGATGCAGGGAATAATTAAGGTAGTTGGTCAGGGAAAGTCATATGACAGGATATACTCCTCATGGACAACCAAAGTCCACCAAACTTCTCTTAAAACAATAAACATAAAAATTCTAACTATCAGTGTCTATGATCAAAAGAACTGAAATGTCATGATACGAAAGATCAAGAATTTGAGTAAAGTCCTAAAAAGAATTAACTACTCCAGCATCCAAAACATTGTTTTTCTTTTTCTTTCAGATTTTTCAAATCTAGGTGTTATAAAAACTAAGCTAATATAAACAATAAGAAAGATCAAGATGGGATCAAAAAGTATTGTTGTCGACATCATTCTAGCTACTTTGCACACAAGGAAAAATGATATATGCCCCCCTATTGAAACACCAGCTGAATCACTTGATTTTTAGTAAAAGCAAAAGTTGGAACACGTGTGACTTGAAAAATAAGCCTCATAAGCATGCTCAATTAGGTAGGCCATATCCTGTTGATGCATGATGTATTGAGCAATAGGTATCTCTACTTCAAACAAACTACCACGATCCAGAGATGAAAGATCAGACATCTAAAGAAAATCACAATGATACTGAAATAAAGAAACTCAAAAAATCCTCCTCACCAACTCCAAATGAAATATCATAGGATAAGCGTGACAATTCAACTACAAAGGAAAGCTAATGTTAATGTTGTATGGCAAATAGATCATTCATGATAACAGACACAGCTCGTTGCTAAATTACAACTCCCTTACACAGTACTATAATTTCTCAAACATAGACATGCCAATTCATCGAAGGTGAGAGTACAAAATACCCATCACAGGTTACACATATAAAATACAACAATTGTTCATTAGACACGAGCAATTACCTCAACGGGGCAGGTAAAAATATATAACAAAAGGTGCAAAATTTCTTCGTCTTGCTCTAAACTACCAGAAAAAGGAAGTAACTTCGTTAATTTATCGAATTATTCAACTGCAGAACACTTCTGCACTCCATTTGAACGAAGAAATAAATGAGAAACCCGGAAGAATTCCAGCAAAACTACACAAGAAACATTAAAATTTGATATTTTCGCAACAAAAATGTGATCTTTTCTTAGTAAATGAGCGACGGGGCGTCACCTTTCGTCCTTGACGGCGAGGTTGAGAAGCGCAAGAATGGCGGCCTCGCCGGACTCGGCGCTCCGGGAGCTGAGCATGGACACAAGGGGTTCCACCGCTCCTGAAAGCTTCCTCCGGTGCCTAGAAGAGGTCTTCGTCAGCCGCCTGATCTCCCTCGCCGCCTGGACCCTGCGCTCCTCGTCCGCCGACCGAATCCGTTCCATAATGCCCTGCACTTCAGCAGCCTCCTCCTTCCCTGCGGATGCCACATCGAAGTAGACCTTTCCGGAGCACTTTTCTGCGTCCATTGCCGCCGCCGGGAACCCCCTTTCTCGCGTCGGCTCTCCGGAAGAGCGATGAGGCGTCTGAACGGAGAGGGAGGAGGAGGGAAAGGGAGAGCGGGGGAGTTACGAGTATTTATACCGGTTTAACGGTCGAAGGTAACGTCACCGACGCAACATTAACGGCAGCCCGTTAAGTATTCGGCTCGTGTCGGATAGCACTTTCCTTTGCTTCTGGCCGTCGGATTATAAATGGACGGTAGATGTGAAGAGAGCATTAGAGCCCACATCACGACCGTTCTAATGGCAACGTCAGTAATCATGAGCCGTCGGTGGCGTGTTCCTTTTTTTTCGCAATTTAAACATCACAAGCATTGCATCAAATGAAGAGGACTCAAAATGAGTTCATAAGCGAACTGAATTAAGAATAAAAGAAATAAATGTACTATTCAACTTTTTTTTCTTACTAGTTCAATTGACAATCTTAATTTGATATTAGTTAAATTAATTGTTTTTTTTTGTGATATCTTATGGTCCACGTAGAAGAAAATAAAATTTTCCCTTTTTTGTTGGTTCTGTAATTCTATCAGTTGTATTATTGAAATCAATTATTGCAAAGAAAACTATTCGTTAGTCATAATAAATATAATAAATGCACAATTAATTAATCCAACTCCCAAGTGTCCATTTCAAAGAGTTTTCCCTAGCTTTGTGCAAAAAACAAAACAAAGATCAAGGACCATTTTTTTTAACCGCTAGGGCGGGAATAAAAGGATATCTTCATTCAGAATATTCCTTATATTCACTTGGAAAAAAATAATAATTCCGTTTATTGATGAAATCGTGGGCGAAAGAAAATCTAAAAAAGAGAGAACATTTTTCTTTGTTTTTTATTTTAATATTTCTCTTTATTCACTTTCAAACTTTATTTTATAAGTGCTACATACAATAACATCATATTACTTATCTTTTTAATATCTCAATTGTAGAATATAAAATTTATAGTAAATAAAATTCTTCTCTTCTAAATTTTTTTTTATCCATCATAAATTTAATATTTTTCTATCAACAAAATAAAAGACATGATGTTACTTACTTAAGTAGGTAGCAACTTCGTTAAACTCGAGAAAAATGATATTTTCCCTCATACTGACAATATATTTTCTAATTATTGAAATTTATTTGTTGACAAACATGAAAAATTGGACAAAATATAAAAAAGACAATAATTGATAGATCCACAGATAACATATGTGTATTCATTAGTATCTTCAATTTAAAAAAAATCATCATGAACATTTCATATTTATATCATTGAATAAAGAAAATATCATTCTTTAAGCATAAAAATTATAAGGACTCAAGATAATAAGAATAAAAAATAATTTCACAAGAAGTTATTATGGATTTATAAGTAATCATCATCTTTACATTCAAGACGTATTTTAAATTCGTGTGGGTCATGGGTCCAGAGGAAACATTTTTTTTAAATGAGACGAAAGTCTTATAAAATGTATCAGAATCAACCATGCGTGCTTACTTGAGCCTCGAAGGAGGAAAAAGATGATGAGAATGAAAATTAATTATACATGAACAAAATATGGAGGTGTTATAGAAAGTCCACATCTCGAGCTTAAAAAAATTAAAGCGACCCCATATAATAATTTAAAAATTGTCAAACCTCAAAAAAAAACTTAGGCAATTTATAAATTAAAAAAACATACCAGGATCCATGAAAATTTAATAAATTGATATTCTAATTATATATATATATGTATGTATATTGTTGAATCTAGGATCCCGAGTGTGTTTTGATGATCACAAATTTGTAAGTGAAGTTAGTCTATACTGATGAACTTGTTGAGCTGAATTCTATAACAAGATATATTCAAGTTCAGGAGATGTTAGATCGACCGAAGCTAAAAGAAC
>LTAE01002192.1:6670-52722 GCA_001647135.1 Pontederia paniculata | reverse complement strand
AGTTTTAATTTATGAATATTGATCATTCTATCTGATGTTGTTCCAGGATAGATGGTATGTATGACCCCTGAGGCTGTTCCAGGAGAGTATGACCTTAACCTTATATTTAGATCAGACATTGAGTTTGATATCTACTATTATGACTATTGATCTGAGTAGAAAAGCCTGACTAGATTCCATATTCATGTTCATATCTGTTGTTTATTTTATGTACTTGTTGCCTTACATACTGAGCGTTTTATGCTCATGGGATATTGTTTCTCCTGTGTTGAATCCCACAGGTAACTAGGCTGTGGTGGATTGATGATGCTGGTGATGTGTGCGACAACTGATGCTCGTGGTGGATACTATCTACACATGGATGAGCCTTGGAGTCTTCTTTATCGTTATGTCTCTATATCTTATGATTATTGAGTCTTATGACTATTAGTCAGGATGTTATACCTTTTGTTGTTGAGAGACATGTAGACTCTTTATTTGTTTATCTTTCGCGTTTTATCCATTGGACCCTTTAGTCATCTCAGCCTTGTTCATCTTCCTATACATTTTTCTTGAAATTTTTGTTGACTAGTCAAGGGTCATTGCATTGTTAGTCAAAGTAGCGTTCCGAGGTCCACATCTTGTCCACGTGGCAGATGTTGATTTGAGGGCGTTACAACAACAAAGTTGACAAGTTTTAATAAAAAATGCAATAAAATAATTAATTTTTCATTTGAAATAGATTTTAATTTTAAATAATTTAAATTTAATAAGTAATTATTAATTATAACTTTCTGACTATAACTCATAATAATGGGAAGTAATTGTAATGGTGGTTGTTTTTTTCCTTTTTAATAATATAAAAAAATCCATTCTTTCCTAAAATGAAAATTGGAGCCTTTAGAAAAAACTCTTTATCGAAATAGAAAAATTTATGAGACAATTTTAAAATTTGTAAAAAATCTATGGTATAGAGCAGCTGATGAGAGAAATATCTCTCTCTCTCTCTCTATATATATACATATATATGTTTATCTATATGAATAACAAAAGGATAAGTCAAATTAGCCACGTAACAATCAAGTCATCAAATATTTATATAATTTAAAAAAAAACTTTGACTTAGGTTATAAAATTTAATTAATTTCTTGACGTAATAAAAAAGATAACCATAGAATCTCGAAAACAAATAGTTAGTGAAGAAAATACTCTAAATAGATCAAGGATGGAATGTCATTTGCAATATTTCACTATAATCTTATTTAAAAAGGAAGAGAGCAAGAATGCTTTAAAATAAAATCTTAAATAAAAAGCTTTTAGAATTAATTAATAGATTGGAGCAGTTTGCATTATTTCACTCTACGTTCTGATGGAAGAAAGCATGTAAAACATAATCCTAAACAAAAGAACTAAATTTATTTTAAATATGTAATAATAAATTTATATTAATCTAAGAGATACATTTTATAAAAATTAAAGGATATATATATATATATATATATATATATTATTCCATATATCTATACATTTTACAACTAAACAAGTAATGTTTAAAACTATCTAATATACTATAAATATTATATAGATTCTAAAATTAATATATAATAAGATAAATATGTATATGTGTTACTTTTTTTTAGCCCCACATTTGAAGTTTGTGATATAAAGAAAAGAAGAATAACTATAAAAGAAGGATGTTATATAATCTTTTAAAATAAGGCTTGTGGTCAAAATAATTTAGAAAATTTTGAAATTTTCTTAGATAACTAATATATGTCTACATATATAATGTGAAAACAAGTTAATTATTTCTTATTTTTTTATATTATATATATTATAGTGTTTAGAGATAATTCAATAATAAGATAAATTAGCATGTGTATGTGTATATTTATTATTATTTTTTTAATTTCACATTTGAAGTTTGCGATATAAAAAATAAAATAATGACTATAAAGGATGACTTTCATGTAATATTTTAAGATAAGACTATGTGACGTGCTCAAAATATTTTTAAAAATATAAATTTGATAGTAAATAGCATATCATTTTATGCTAAGAGTTTTTTGTGAAGTCAATAAATAATATCTGATTTATTTTATTATTTTAAGTATTTTGTGTCTATACTTATATATAGATGAATGTGTCAAGTCTTGGAATGTGCATTTTGCATCATGATGTGGAGTTTATAAGGAGAGAAACTAAAGACAAATTATGATGACATTATTAAAAGAATTATTTAAAAATTGTAACTAAATTAAGTTAGATAATTTGACACATAAAATTATTAAGATAAAAATTAGTTTAATATATATATATATATTTATTTATCAAAGATGTAATAATTATTTTAAAATAGTAAAGTAAATTAAGATTTTTTTATATGTAAAAATATAAGTCAAATATGATAAGTGTTGCGCCCTCTCATGCTGATTTTCAAATTATTTTATATGTTACATTTATTATATAGATTCTATAAATAATATAGAAATATGATACATAGGGATTTGCCTTTAGTCCTAAAGTTTGCAATATAAAGAATAAAATAATAATTATAAAATATGGATGCCATCTAATATTTAAGATTAGACTCATGTCACATGGCATGATATGCTCAAATTATTTTAAAAATTTAAATCTAATAGCAAATAGCATATCATTTAATAATGTTGAGAAATATTTATTTGGAAAGGGTTGACTTATGGAAAAACTGTGGCCTAGATCATAAGCACACAACTTTTACACAAATAGTAACATACAAATATTTTATATATAAATTATTAAAAAGATGTCATCAATGTTAAGTGCATATTTTTAAGTAAATTATTATCATAAATCACAAATAATAAAAAATACAATCTAAGTAATAAAAAATTAAGTAAGAAGATAATTTTGAGAAGAGCACCATGCATATGTTATCATAGTAATATTATAAAATAAAGATATTTAATGATTATGATATTTTGCATTAAAAAATATAATTAGCTATAATTATAGATACAATATATCTATAATTAAATCTATATTCATATAGAAGCTATCTAACTTATAAGGGGAAAAGTCTAGGTGTTGTTATAATATATTTAAAAAAATTAAATACATACTAATTTAAAGAGGAGAGTGACTTTAAGCGAGGAATGACACACACTAATAATTATTATGAGACTAGTTAAAAGTTTAAATTACCTTAAAAAAGGATAGCACACAAAAAAGAAGAGGTAAAGTGATATTTTACATGTAATATATTAGTAAAATTAATTTGTTTAGAAATTAATTATAAAATAATATTTATCTGTATATCTTTTATGTTATTTATTATAGCAGCAACGTATCTTTTATTATTTGTTATAGCAACAATAATAATTATAATGTTAAATGGGTTATGTATATCGAATAAAAAAGATAAAAATCTATTTTTATCTTTTGAATATTATTCTTTTTTTATTTTTAAAAATAAGGAACACAAGTTTATAATTTTTTATTAAAATTTTTTAAAGAGAATAAATTTTTTTATAAAACTTTCCGGTGCCATATTAAATTATTAATAATATAAAAATAAGAAAAATAAAGAATTAGAGTGACAATGAGGATGTCTTTTTTATTATCTTCGATTTTTTTCCCTCCTCCTCCTCCTCCTCCTCCTCCTCCTCCCCCATTCCCCATTGAGTCGCACATTCATAAAACCCTCCTCCTCTTTGGTTGTTGCCTCGTTCCTGTATCAAAACCTTATTTTCTCATCCTCACAAGTCACAAGTCAAAACCCGGTCCCCAAACAGAAACAATGCGCAGCTCTCTCCTCCTCCTCCACCACCACCACCACCATCTCAAGCGCCTCCTCCTCCTTTGCCCCTCTCCATTCGGCCATTACTTCTCCACCACCGCCGCCGCCGACTCCGAAGCCGCCGTCAGATTCCTCGTCGACATCTGCCATCTCCCCTCCTCCGATGCCCTCGCCGCCGCCCGCTCCCTGCCGGCGACCTTCTTCTCCTCATCAAGGTCTCCCACTGCCGTCGTCGATCTCCTCTGCTCCCACGGCCTCTCTCCGTCGGAAGTCGCCCGCGTCGTCTCCGCACGCCCGGCCCTCCTCCTCGCTCGTCCGGACTCCACCCTCGCTCCCAAGCTCCGCTTCCTCTCCACCCTCCTCCCGCCCTCCCACCTTCCCCGCTTCCTCTCCCTCGTCCCCTTCATCCTCTCCCGCTCCCTCTCCAACCAGATCCAACCCCTCTTCGCCTCCCTCCGCTGCTTCCTCGACTCCGGCGCCGAGTCCTTGGCGGACTCCATCCTCCTCGTCGCCCGACGCCACGCCCAGCTCTTCACCTGCGCCGTCGCCACCTCCACCGCCCCTAACCTTGCCCTCCTCACCGCCCGCGGCGTCCACCCGGACCACGTCGCCAAGCTCCTCACCATCTACCCCCGCTCCCTCTCCCTCCCCGCTGACCGCTTCGCCCGATCCGTTGACGCCGTTGAGCGACTCGGCCTCCGCCCTGACACCGCCCTCTTCATCCATGCTCTCCGCTCCGTCAATGGCCTGCGTGACGATACGTGGGAACAAAGGTTGGCCTTCTTCCACAGAAGGCTTGGATGGTCTCAGGAGGAGTTCCGCGATGCCTTTCAGAAGGCGCCGCTCTGCATCCTGGTGTCTGAGGAGAAGCTCAATAGAATGGTGGATTTCTTTCTCAATGAGGCTGGGTTGGAATCAGTCGACATTGGCCGGCAACCCAAGCTGCTGATGTATGGATTTGAGAAGAGGATTCTTCCTAGGTTTCGGGTGTTTCAGACCTTAGACTCTAATGGGCTGTTGCCCGTGAAGTATATCACCAAGAAGAATAAGCTACTAATCAATATGTTCACTTGCCAAGAATCAGCATTCTTGAATAAGTATGTCAATAAGCACATCAGGGCGCGACAAAGGTTGATGGATGCTTACCATGGCACTATAAAGAACATGAAAAACTGATATCACTGGCCATAGTGGATTCAGTTCTGGCAAGTAGTCATTTTGACGTGCCTTTTGGCTTTTCTGGATAGGAAGAAAAAAAAATGAGGAAGAAATGCTCTGTTCAATGATCATGCATCCAACTGATCAGATGTTTTACATTCAATACAGTGAGTTGTTCATCTGAAACTTGAGACACACTAACAATTAAGAGTTTCAAGGGAAAGAAAAGTTCCACACTTACTCAAATGTGGAGTATAATTTGTTAGGAATGAATGTTGTAGTAGATGAAGGCCGTTCTACTTATAGTGAGTATGGCCAAGTAACTTCCTAAACTACTTGCCAAGATATTATTTTAGATAAGCAAGAATCAAATTTTTATTAGAACCTTGATACCTTTTGCCTTTCTTGTTGCGAGTTATATCATTTTTTGTGACATGGTTCTTGTTGTTGTACTATTTCATAGCTAGTTAATGTATAACTAATTGTTCTCCTTGTAGTTTTTTTCATTTATGCTTTATTTGTTTATGATTATAGCACTTAATTTTAGGGGATGATGATTTGTATATGCTATTGTACCGTCCTTTTGTGTCTCACATGCTTAGCTTTTTTTATTTTATTGGAAAAGGATGGCTATCCAAGGTTGATGGTCATCCAAATTCATTGACCTAATTTACAGTCCTTAAAAATTCTCTCTGCATAGTCAGTCTTTACATAGCTAGCTTCTAGTAACATAGGAATGGATATCTTTAATTTCAATGAAACCATAAGATTATCATCACAGTCTCAACACTCGAGCATAATAGAGATTCTGTTTGGATTCAAATGTTTGTTAAACTTCATTGGTTCAGAATAGATGTCATTTTCATTGACTCGGAAAAGAAAGTGTTAGGAGAAAGAGGCTGTGGTGAGGTGACGGACTACTCCGCTTATAGACTAAGAGGTCTTGAGTTCAATTTCCAATTGTGAGACTTTTCTTGCCCCATTATTTCTAATTGATTTTCCCACATGCTAAACTCATGAGCCTTGTAACAGAAAAAAAAAAACAAGTGTTGAAGTGAATTTTTATAGAGAAGAAGATTGTCAAGATGAACAAACTTTTTGAGAAAGTGTTAGAATAGTTAGGCTCGTTATAAACCTATATAGTTTCTTAGATATATAAGAAAGAAACCGTGTTTCTTTTACTTTCAATATTGTTTATTATATTTTGAGGGATGCTTATTATTTTACTAGTCATGCTAAATTGATTAGTGGAATAATTAGAAGATTTTCTTTACTTCTTTCTTGTTATCCTTTTCATTGTGGATGAATTATTCATCTTGTTCAAGTATGGCCTCTTTTATCTCTTAAATTTTTTGTTTTATTTGTCTTCGACTTATTGATCTTGTTGTTGTATGTGAACAACTTTTCCAATTGTGATGAATTATTAGAACATTTAACATAACCTCAAATTTACTTCATGCTCCGTTCCTTGTATTAAATTGTTTGGTTAGTTTTTCACATATTATGATCAGTAATTAATCCCTCAAAAAAAGATCAGTCATTACTGAACCTATTGATTAAAAGTTCTTACGCAGTCTTTAATCCTTAAAATGAGGATTATGAAATTCAGTATAATCTTCACTGCTTGAGTAAACTATCCAATATGACGTGACAGTGGTGACATTACAAATCACTCAAATTCAGTTGACTCTTATACATTTCTTGTTATGTCGCCATGACAATTCAAACTTAATAAAAGCAAGTGTTGTACTTCAATGTATCATTGATTCAATTTTAATATAAGCATAAACTGAAAAATTCTTCTCATATTCTTCATTTGTCTAGTATGACAGACACTTCACATGAGTGGTAAAAGTTATTTCATTGAAACTAGTTATGTTTGGCCCGACACATTTTTCTTTATCTTTTTTTAGTGGTGACATATTTTATCTGATTTACATATTGTTAATTTGTTTTAGGTTTTCCCTCACGCTTAAGCTGTTTTTTCTTTTATTATAATAATCTATTAGGGTTATTCAATTGTCATAAGGATGCCTATATTGCCTCTCCAAAAACACTATTGCTACTCCATCCTATTAGTAGTTGATATTTTTACCCTTAACTAATAGAATAGAGTGGCAATGGAATTACCATTGTCATAAATGATTAGACGACTTAATAACCATTAAAATGAGTAGGAGGCAGAAGGGATAATTGATCTGCATTCTTTTGGAGAATGAACTGGTACTAGGATTGTAATGAAGCAATTACACACTCTAATGTTTTGCTTGAAGATTAAGTTATGGCACCAAGTGACTTAGGGCGATCCGAACAGTTTTGGCCTTTTTCCTTTTCAATTTGGGAGTTTGTCCCCCGGAACTATGGCTTTGATCGATTAAATTATTTTTTCTTGCTACTAATTCCAAAATCCTCTACAGCTGAATGTATTATGGAGTATCGACCTATTGCTTTATCAAATGCAGTGTATCTCTTTGTAGCCAAAGTATTGCCAAACATATTGAGTATGGTCCTTGGGTCTTTGGTGCATTTAATTCAATATGCTTTTATTAAAGGGAGATCAATTACTGATAGCTTTGTCATAGCCTCTGAGATTGCATCATTTTGGCATCGTAATGGCAAAAAAAGGATCTTGTGCAAAGTTGATTTCTCAAAGACATTCAATTCGATGGAGTGGTCTTTCATCTGGTGCTCCTTGCGGCGACGTCGTTTCTCGGAAGTATGGATTTGTGGATGAAAAGGTGTGTTTGCACAGTCTCATTTTTTATACTAATAAATGGTGGACCATCGTGTGGCTGGATTCAACTTCAAAGAGGAGTAAGACAAGGTTGCCCCCTCACGTCGATGCTGTTCGTATTGGCGGCGGATGCTTTGGCACGCTGCACTTCTCAGCATGTCATGTAGGAATAATATCAGGATTCTCCCCACACCAAGATCAACGTACACTTATTCCTATTCTTCAATATGCCGATGACACACTTTTATTTATTGGGGGTACAATTGAAGCTGCTAGAAGAATCACAATTTTGATGCAATTTTTTTATGATATCACTGGCCTAAAAGTCAATCATGCAAAATCTACTTTCGTCTCATTTGGTATGTGTGAAAAGAAAATATCCGGATATGTGCAAACTCATCTTTGTTACGATTTGCATATTTTGGTCTTTCTTTGTCAGACAAAAAGATCTTCGTGAAGGATTGGACACCAATGGCTGAACAGGTGAAAAAAGGATTCAATGATTGGAAATCAAGACTTTTATCAAGGGGTGGAAGATTGGTGTCGGTTAAAATAGTTCTTACTTCATTGCCAGTTTATTACATGTCAACACTATGGATGTCCGAACAAATCTTGAGGCGAATTGAATTGACTGATGCGAAGTGCGGATTAAGATAAAGAATGATCATAGGTTAGGGCGTAAAGTCAGGGTCAAATTTCTGTAAAAGATTATCTTCATTTCAAATTTTAATATTTATAAACCTAGCACACTCCTATCACCGCAAGTATACGGCAATCGTCGAGTACTTCAGGTATCGATCCCGCAAGGAAACTTTGTTTTCACGCCTCTGTTTTCACTTTTCCTCAGACAAGTTATCGTGGTTGGGGCTTGATACTAGAGGTCCAAACCCAACCGAAATAGGTGAGAGGTAACCAATTGAGAACAAAAATAAGTTTTTGGGTTTTTAAAGTAGAAATTGCTGAAATTAAAAGAAAGAAAATTCCAATGATGAGAGGACACTCGAACCTTGGGTTCACTTCTGAATCTTACTCATCCGCTCTTTGACGTGAAATTATATGAAGTCGCCTAGGCCCTTACACCACGTGTTAAGACAATCTCGCTTTCGCGGTGATTGCTCTACCTTTCACCTTCACAGCTCGCTGTGGGGGCTCAATGCTTGACCAAATGTAATCTGACCATAGTCATTCTCTCTCTAGGAGGAGAGCTCACCATCTTAAATCTCGATAAAAGATCATAAATCTTGACACTCAAATTTCAGAGGGGTACCACACTCTCAGCATGCACTGACCTCTTTTCCTAGGGGGACCCAGAGGTTCAGCTAAAGAGATTTCTCAGGTGGGAGCATCACTCTACTGTCGAAACGGTAACCTAATCAGCAAGTCCCCACTCTCGTGGCGTATGCTCCCGGGGCCGACTAAGAGAATTATTCTCCAAGTTACCTATCAAGCCTCTCTCGAGTTCAAGGTCACTCGATTCTCCTCTCTATCTAAATTTATAAGTCAAATTTAAAATTGTTGCTGCTCGCTCTGGGTCAAGCTCCAGAGGTAGGGGCAAACTCTCACCTACCTCCTAACTCAGAAGACATAACTTGGATTAAGGTTCTTCCAAACTTCAACACTAGCCTCTCGGTTCATTGTGTGAAGGTGACAACACTATAAGGTCCTGAAATGCGCACTTGAAAAGAATCAAAAGAATAACAAGAAAACACAAAATATTACATGCAATTAAACATACGAGATCAAGTGGGCGATATAGAAGATAAAACTCAAAACATTTCTGAGGAGAATAAATAGAACAGATGTTCCTCTAGGATCCGACGATAAGAGTCTAGTCAGACATCTTGGAGTCAATCATTACAAAATAAAGAAAGTGTTTAGCCAACATAGTTCGCCGGAAAATAAACTAAGCACACAAAATAAAAGAACTCCGGCGTCCGTCCTCTCCCCCTTGTTCGTGCGCGTCTCTTTCTCCTTTTATCCTCCTTCATGCTGTCTTGAGGCCTCCTAATTGATT
Source organism: Pontederia paniculata (assembly GCA_001647135.1). Classification (NCBI taxonomy): domain Eukaryota; kingdom Viridiplantae; phylum Streptophyta; class Magnoliopsida; order Commelinales; family Pontederiaceae; genus Pontederia; species Pontederia paniculata. The sequence goes on along the minus strand of LTAE01002192.1, from coordinate 43,056 downwards.
CCTCAAAATTCGGAGGTGAAAGAAATTCGAAAATTGCAAAATCCCTAAAATCTCGGCCAGGTGAGGGGTCAACTTCGAAAAATCCGGGTGTTAGTTATGGAAGTTACCTCGGTTCCTTAGTTGCAACAAAAAAAAAAAGAAAAGAATTTAAAATTTCAAATGTTCAAATCGCACAAATCATGAGAATCAGTTAAAAATCTTCTTAAATTAGTTCAGAATCTAAAATGCAGATATAGTGATGTTGAATATTCAAAATACGAAAAATAAAAATAAATCAACAGATAATATTTAAAAAAATGAAGCTCGGGGCAAATTTTTTGGAGGTTAGGTCAGGCTATTTAGGTATACCTTTTCTTGTCATCAAATTTCCTCAAACTTAGATTTTTACTTGTCCTCAAACAAATAAATTAGAGAAATTAAGATCAAAATGTAAGATTCAAATCCGATCACAAAATAAACAAGTATCAATTTACCCAAACACAAGATATTCAATCCTTAAGCATCAATTAATAGATTATTAGCAAGTTAAAGCTCTGAGTAGGGATCACTGAAATTAAGGAACAGAGCTTGCTCGAGAGCTTACCCCAACCTGTTTTACTATGTTCAACATGTCTTAAATTTAAAGTCCTTCCTCTTCGGGACTGAATGATTAACTTAGCCCTCACTTATTTTTACCCCAATCTTACATATAATTTATTTTTCAACTAAGACCATATGTGTTTCTCTAGTTGGGCAAGAAAGGTGTGACTTAACCCTTTCAACACGAGCCTTGCTTTTTTTTCGAGAATACTTAGCTTGGATGTTGGAGGTGCGGTGCAATACTCATGTCCTAGACAAAGGAGTAGTCAAGTTTGGGTTCCCCACAACACTATCCCACACATTTCTTCCTAGAATATTCTGGTGGGGTGCCCAGGGTGTGAAGTTCATCACATACTCGAATATCTAAGAAGAGATAAGTATAGTAGGTACACTCTTTCTAGCTTAGATCGGTAACACAAGTAGGTTGGGGAATGAACCTATTTCTTTTTCAGGCTAATAAGTTTCAAATCCATGGAGATAGAGATTAAGCTTCTAAATCTAAGATCAAGATTATTTAAAAATTTTTGACAAGTTGTCTAGTTTTGATCCTAATTAAGAGTCAAATTAGTTTTTTTTCAAATTTGAGTTTATAAGGTGCTCGAGGATCTAAAAAATCTTAGGGCTATGAGTTCTAAAAACATGTTCATAATACTCTTTAATTTTTGAGTTTAGTGCAAATAAAAAACTTAGCCTGGGGCAAGCAAATAGACAGGTTCAGGTTACATGGTCAAGTTCAATAGCTAGGGGACAATTCAAGGTGATTAAGGACCAAAGGCAGGAAATCTCAGAAAAAAATTATATATAAATCGATTAATGATACAAAAATAATGATAAAAAGGTGTAGAGCTTATCATTGTCTTTCCCAAACTAAAGTTAACACTATCCTAGTGTTGTTTTAAGGTGGGAGAGAATCGGGGTTTAAGAGCTAGGGGGTTGGAGTTCCGAGAGCTGATTGTTGTGCTCCCAGGCGTTGTTCAAGTCGCTTAATGTTGACTGCCTGCTCTCCTAGTATTTCTATGATCTTCTTTAGGTCCTTCTGCTGTTGTTCGCTTTACACGTATAAGGATTTAATTAAATCATTTTGCGTTACCATTTGGGTTGCGTAAGCGTTCGACGAGTCAACTGATGTGCTGGAGGCAATAGGGTGGGGTTGAGCACCTCCTAGTCTTCATCGCTCGCCGCATCAGTAGAATGGACAAGCGCAAAGACCCAATTCTTGCCCTTGGCGATTGAAGTCTTGGAGGAGTTGGGGAGGCGAAGTGGAGTCGGGCGTGGGATATTCAGGTAGAAGAGTCCATCGATCTGTGCAATAATCTTCATATTCAGGAGAGTGGTGAGGTCTACCTTTCCCACGATGCTCGAGCTGGCGTCCATGTCGTAAAAATCCAGTTGGCAAGCTTCAACAATCATTGTGAAAAGACTTCCGAAGGTGATGACTCCACTCTTCTGGCTAGCGAACTTTAAGAAGTTCCTCAAGGCAAGCTCGATGATGTCAATGATTAAGCCTTTGAGGAAGCCCTAAATACATATAGTTCGCTTCCCCGAACCATCTGTTCCGTGTTGGCGCGATCGAAAATAGTGTTGGCAACCACGCGGTGTAAGTACTTTACCACAGGATTTGAGATGCTTGAGGCCTTGGCGTTCCAGTTATACTTTTCGTCGATGTCAGTGATCAGCTGGCAGGTGCATTGCTTGTTATAGTCGATTTTCTTCTTGTCGAACGGCTTTCAGGAAACCCACATACCTTAGCAAACTGGCTACAGGTCTAGCTGAAGTCTCTGTTGAAGAGCCGGAACGAAGCAGTTCTTCCTGGGATATTCAAGGAGCTCAGGAACTCATGCACGATCTCTGGGTACGTGATCCAATTCCTGAAGAAAATTTGCTTGGCCCCTATTTTTTTAGTCTGGGTCTCGAAGTCATTGAGGAAGCCTAGCATATTCAAGGTCGGGCCATCCAAGTATTTCGTTGGAATGAAGCTTCGATTGGATAGCGTCTTGAGGCGGTTCTCTTGCTTGTCGCCGCTGACGATGATGGTGGCGGGGCGTTGAATCAACTCGCCGGGCACTACGTCCTGGAAGGCAGGGTCTGTGTCTTCATCTGATTGAGCCTCCAGGTTGGCTTCCTTCTCCTTTCTTGGTGAGTCTTGCTCTTCCTCTCTCTCGATCTGGGCTTGCTCCCCTTGAAGTAGGCTTCTTCTCCTCTAAGGATGTCTACATCTTCGTCCCCTTCTTCTGTGCCCGTCTTGTCAAGGTTGGGGCTCAATGAAGGACAAAGCGACAGTGTAGCTTTCGTTAGCGGTGGCATCGACGAAGGAGGAATGGAGCTCAGCGTCTGTTCGACTACTTTCATCCTTTGTGATGCAATTGGGGACGCAGACTCGGAGATCCCTGGGGCTGATGGCGTCAAGCGTGCTGGAGGAGATGTTGCTGCAGACGGAGGCGTGACGACTTCTGTAGGGGTGTGGTGACGTTGGTGGGCAAAGCTAGGGGAGTGGACTCTGCAGGCGCTTCCATCACCTCTTCCTGAACTGGAGAGAGGACAGGTGCAACTGGTGCTTCCTCCTCCGTCGTAGCATCAGAGGTTGTCGCGATTTTCCTCTTCTTGATCTTTTTGTTACCGTGATTTTTCTCCTGGTGAAGGAGCTTCCTCTTGGCGCTTTTCTTCTTCTTCCGCAGTTCAGGGCTGCTTGGCGGGGCAGGTTTGCTCGCGGATGCTGTGTCAATAGTCGTCGGCACATCAGGGTTGGCCACGGCTTGGACGTTGTGAAGATCGACAATGTCCTCAGGTGTGCGCCCCCATTTTTCTTTCGACTTCGGCCTCCATATCTTCTTCGTCGCTTGTCCTCGTGTAGCTACCATCTCGCGAGATTTTGGGGAGGTGGTTGTACCTGTGAGATCTGGAGGTTACGGAGGTTGGTAGTAGTTATGCAGGCGGTTGCAGATAAGTACGACATGTGAGAGAGGCAGAGGGAATTGTTGTGTCGGTGCAAATGAGGGTGATGTAGGATTTTTCTCTCTCTATGGGGTACTTATAGGGCATAGGTGTACGAGCTGGCCTGCTATAATCGATTTTGCGCGTGGGCCAAGTGGGCCTTTATGGTTCTGGGTTGTGGGCCCGGTAGACAAGTGATTTCCGGTTGAGGTTGCATGAGGGGTTAAATCTCAAACCTTAAAGAGGTTGGGTCAGACTAAACTGGTTGGTTGCTTTATTCGTGCTAAAATAAAATTGGATGAGTAAAAACTCTGGGTTGCCTCCCAGAAAGCACCATGTTTAAAATCTCTTGTTGGACTTCCTTCTTCTAGGTGTCTTTAGGTGGGTCATAAGGTTAGGGTCCATCTTGTGAATCTTGAATCAACCTGCTAAGGTAGGTCTTGATTCTTTGTCTGTTTACTGTGAATTTATCTTTCTCTTTTCTGAGTTGGACTACACTTGATGGATAGATTTTGTTGATGATGAAGGGTCCCAACCATCTCGATCTTAGTTTCCCTGAAAAGAAATAGAGTTTAGAATTGAAAAGTAGCACGGGGTAACCTTCAATGAACTTTCTTTTCTGAATCCGACTGTCATGCCATAACTTGGTTTTCTGTTTGTAGATGTTGACATTCTTGTAGGCTTGATGCCGAATTTCTTCCAATTTGTTCATTTGGAGTTTTCTATGTTCACCAGCAGCTTATGGGTCGAGGTTGAGGTACTTGATCGCCCAATGCATCTTGTGCTCAAGCTCGACTGGTAAGTGACAAGCCTTTCCAAATACCAATCTATATGGGGTTGCTTCGAGGGAATTCGGTAAGCCCACAAAGTATCAGGGAGCTTGGAGCTCCAATCTTTCCTAGATCTCGATACCACCTTTGCAAGAATGACTTTGATATGTCGATTGCTTACCTCAACTTGTCAGCATGTCTGCAGGTGGTAAGGGGGTTGAGACTTTATGGTGGATCTCATATTTTCTTAGCATAGCTTCAAATTAATTTTCTAAAAAATGCTTCCCCCCGTCACTTACCAAGACCCGAGGCATGTCGAATCGTGGGAAGATAGTATTCATAAAAAGCTTATGTACAGAGGCTGAGTGGCACCTTGCGTAGGTATGACCTCCACCAATTTTGAGAAGTAATCGACTGCTACCAGGATGTATTTGTAAGGATCGGAGCTTGGGAAATGACCCATATAGTCGATCCCCAGATGTCGAAAATTTCTGTTGCTTGAATTCCTTCTTGGGTCATCTCCTGACGCTTCTCAATGTTGCCTGATCTTTGGCAGCCATCGCATGTTGAGACATAGGCATGAACGTCTTTGAATAAGGTCGGCTAGTAGAATCAAACCTGTAAGATCTTGGTGGCAGTTCTTTGGGTTCCCCCATGACCTCCATGCGGTGGGGTGTGGCATTCAACGATAACCTTGAGAATTTCTTCGCCAACTATGCACATTCTTAGTTGATAATCTGGGCACTCCTTGAAAAGTAAGAGGTCATTCCAGAAGTAATTTTTAACTTCAGTGAAGAATTTCCTCTTTTGTTGCGGGATAAGGTTTGGATGTACCACTTTAGCCGCCAAAAAATTGCTTTATCGGCGAACCAAGGTGGACCTTGGCTGATAAAGGCCAGCAAGTAATCATCCGACAATAGATCACGGATGGGGATCGAGTCATCCTTGAAATCTGGAGTTAGTTGTAGCCTGGATAGATGGTCTGGGACTTGATTCTCATATTCGCTTCGATCCTTAATCGCGAGGTTGAATTCTTGTAGAGCCAACACCCATCTAGGCTTGGCTTTCTTCTTGGAGAACATATGCTTTAACGTCATGTGGTCGGTATGCACGATCACCTTAGAGCCAATATGAATTTGTTCATAGCATAAATCACGGCTAGCAACTCTTTCTTAGTAGTTGTATAATTTTGTTGTGTAAGATCGAGTGTCTTGCTAGCGTAGTAGATGACATGATGAAGTTTGTCCTTCTTTTGACCTAGGACTGCTCCCAATGCATTGTCACTAGCGTCGCACATAACCTCAAAAGGTAGGGTCCAATATGAAGTTTGCATGATTGGAGCTGAGGTCAGGGCTTCCTTGATTTTGTTGAAGGCTGAGAGACAGGTTTCGTCGAATATGAAGTCGATATCCTTGTGCAGAAGATCTGTCAGTGGGTTGGTTATTTTGGAGAAATCTCAGATGAATCTCCAGTAGAAATCGACATGATCCAAGAATCCTCGAATACGCCTAACGTTTACAGGTGGGGACAACTTTGCGATAACTTCAATCTTGGCGGGGTCCACTTCAATACCTTGGTTTGAAATCATATGTCCTAGAACCACACCTAGCTGAACCATAAAATGATATTTTCCTCAATTCAACATCAGGTTGACTTCCCTGCACCTGCGCACACTTGCTCAAGATTTGTGAGACAACCAGAAAAGGAAAGGCCATAGACTGAAAAGTCGTTCATGAACACTTTCATAATCTTTTCAGTATATTCAAAAAATATAGCAGTTATGTAACCTTAGAAGGTCACGAGTGCATTACAATGACCGAAAGACATTCTCCTATAGGCGAAGGTGCTATAGGGACAGGTGAAGGTGGTCTTCTCTTGGTCAGCTGGGAGGATGGGTATTTGGAGGAAGCCTGAGAAGCCATCTAGGTAGCAGAAATATTCGTGTTTTGCCAGCCTTTCCAACATCTGATTGATGAAGGGTAAGAGGAGTTGGTCCTTCTGGGTTGTTTTGTTTAACTTCTTAAAATCTACGCACATCCTCCAACCTGTTGTGGTTCGGGATGAGATCTTTTCTCTTTCATCGTTTTCAACTACGACATACCTTCCTTCTTCGGGATAACCTGAATCGAGCTAATCCAGTTGCTATTCGAGATATGATAGATTATGCCGGAGTCTAATAGCTTGAGAATTTTCTTTTTAACTACCTCTTGGAGATTCGGGTTGAGCCTCCTTTGTCCTTCGATGGAAGGTTTGACATTATCTTATAGAGGTATCTTGTGCATGCACAAAGATAGACTTAAGCCTTTGAGATCGGCCATGGTGTAGCCTATGACTTTTCTGTATCTTCTAATACTTCAAATAACTGGTCAGTTTGGTCAGAGGTAAGGGCGGAGTTCACTATCACAGGATAGGTGGAGTTCGCACCAATAAACTCATACTTGAGGGTAGAGGGTAAGGGCTTCATCTTTACCTGAGGGGTTTCTTCTGAACTTGAGAAGTTGAACTTCTCTCCCTGGTTGAGTGTTTCTACTTGGTATACTGTTATCGACCATGATGTAGCATATGACTTTCATGTACCTCCATAATACTTCAAATAACTGGTCAGTTTGATCAGAGGTAAGGGCGGAGTTCACTATCACAGAATAGGTAGAGTTCGCATAAAAAAACTCATACTTGAGGGTAGAGGGTAAGGGCTTTATCTCTACTTGAGGGGGTTCTTCTGAACTTGAGAAGTTGAGCTACTCTCCCTGGTTGAGTGTTTCTACTTGGTATATTGTTGTCAGTGGGATCTGATCTTCGTCATCTGGTTCGAGGAGCCTTGTGAATAGGCTCAAGTTAGGATCATTAAACAGTTCATCAGGTAGGGTCAAGCTTCTTTGGAGTGGGTCATCTGTGAGGATCGCTGCTGAAACCTCTTGGATTACTTCATCTTTAGAGCTTGAGACTTCATTAACCGTGTCATAGAAGAGATATTTCATAGCTTGCGCCAATTTGAATTCTATCTTTTCTTCCCCTACCTGAAAAGATAGAGTCCCATTTTTGACATTGATGATGGTTCCAGCTGTAGCCAGGAAGGGTCGTCCCAGGTTCTTCCATATTGAGGATCACAAAGTCAGTTGGGATGTAGAACTTCCCGACCTTGATAGGTATATCCTCTAAGATGCCCAAAGGGTACTTTACAGATCTATCAGGAAACTGCAACGTCATATTGGTGGATTTTAAATCTCCTACAACCAGCTTCCTGCATAGAGATAAAGGGATTAGGCTGACGTTGGCTCCCAGGTCGCATAAAGCCTCTGCTGATCCAGAGATTCCCGATTTCAAATGGAATCGAGAAACTGCCTAGATCTTTCAGCTTCGAGGGAAGCTTGTTTTGAATGATCGCGCTTGCTCCTTCGATTAGGGCCACTATCTTGTAGAGGTCTATCTTCCTTTTCTTTGATATAATTCTTTTAGGAATTTAGAGTAGGAAGTTATTTATTGGATGACCTCGACGAATGGGATGTTGATGTGTAGTTTCTTCAGTACATCCATGAACCTAGCAAACTGTTGGTCGTTTTAGGTTTTCATTAGTCTTAGGGAAAGTCACAAATCTCATATCGAGTGGAGCTTCTGAGGTTGAGGGGCTTGTCTTAGAGGTAGGGGGACTTGCTTTTGAGTCGTCTTGTGGAGGTCCAATTTCAACTGGTTTGGAGCTAAGCTCTCAATTATCTTTGAGGACTTATTTTGGTTGAGAATTCTCCTTGAGGTTAGCTTCTGGCTGGTCGCTTGACTCAACGTCTTGCGGGCTTAGTTCAGTCGTTTTAGGTGAAGCTTGTTGTTTTGGAGGTTCTTCTAGTTGCTTTCCGCACCTAAGAGACACATCTTGACACCATTCTCGGAGATTTATCTCAGGTTGCCCGGGAATGTTTCAGGTGGTTTGGTGGCTGAACTTGCTTGTTGTGCAATTTGATTTTATAGAATCTTATTATGGACAACAAGTCCATCAATCTTGGTGCACATTTGCCTCAAGACTTCATTTTGCGGTTTCATTGCTTCATTTTGTTCCTGATTGCTTGGCCTTGTTGCCTCATTGCTTTGCCTTGTTGCTTGAGGAAACCTTCCATCATTGTTTCAAAGCTTGACTTTGCTTGAGGAAGGGGTAAAGCTAGATAGGAAGGGAGTGCAGGTAAAGTTTGTTGTTGCTGGTTGTTTTGAGGTGAGTATTGATTCGGTTTGAAATTTTGAGCTGGATGCCTTTGGTAGTTTTGACCCTTACATGATAGGTTGGGATGTGATATGATCCAAGGTGGACCTTGATTTTGGTATTGTCCTATGGCTGAGTTTTGGCTCTATGGTGTTGCGGCGTTCACCTGTTCGTCTTGGGGCTCTTGGACATTGTAGTTGATGACTTGACGTTGAACGACTACATATCCAATCATCCACCATTGTCCATACCAAACAAAAGGTGGAGTAGACTGGTTCAGAGTTGCTTCTGCTGCATAGATCTTGGAACTTGAGGATGTGGGGTGAACCTTCTTCTCTAGAGTTTTCTGAAATAGGTTGATGAAGCCTTCTATTTAAGAAGAGAGTTGATCGTGGTTGGCGGCAACACTTTGTTCTTCGAGTCTCTTTCTATTAACTCGGTCTTCATGCCACTCTCGGTGAGTTTTGATGACTTGTTCAATCAGCTGGTTGACTTCATTTGTATTTTGGGACATGAATTTGCCCCTAGTTGCTGAGACGAGGGTAGACTTACTCTCGGGAGTAAGTCCACCATAGAAGGTTTGAACCATCATCCATCTGTGGAACCCGTGGTGAGGGCACTACTTCAGTAGTTTCTTGAATCTCATAGGATTCGTAGAGAGACTCGTTATGCCATTGGATGAATGAGGTGATTTGATTCCTCATCTGTACGATTTTTCCTAGAGGGTAGAATTTGGTCATAAAGGCTGAGATGAGCTCATCCTATGTACTGACTGCATCCTCCTCCAAAGGACGCAACCAGTCCTTAGCTCTATTACGAAGAGAAAAAGGGAATAGGCGAAGTCTAACCACATCATCAGTGAGTCCATCGTATTTGAAGGTGTCACAGATCTCTATGAAATTGATTAGGTGTTGGTTGAGATCTTCATGAGCTAGCCAACCGAACTACTGCTGACCCAGAGTTCAGGCCTACAACTGTAGGTCTGCAGAATTCTTTAAGCGCTCGAGCTGTATCAGGGTTAGCCGCAATGCGTGAGTTGACTTGATTAGCTTGACCCCCAACTATATTAGGTTGACCCGCATTTAGATCAGGTTGTGCCATCTCGGTGTTCTCTAAAGCTCGGGTTTGGAGTTTTCGGAGTCTTGGCTCTCGCCTTCTTTTCCTGAAGTCTTTTTCTATCTCAAGATCAAAAGTCTCTTTTTCTTTAGAGTTAACTCTTAGTATGCACATTTCAAGCAGAGGTTAGGGTTATGCAGCAGATCAAAGATCAAAATAAAAAAAAAGTGAAACAAAGAAATATGAAAATTATAAACAAGGTATGAAATATAAACAATGGAAATATGGCTTGAAATCAAAATAGCGGGGTTAAAGACGCGAAAAATCAAAAGTATCCACGACAACGACACCAAAAACTTGATGTGAGGTGTAGGTTAAGATAAAGAATGACCACAGGTTAGGGCGTAAAGCCATGATCAAGCTTTTGTAAAAGATTGTCTTCACTTCAAATTTTAATATTTATAAACCTAGCACACTTCTATCACCGCTGTATGCGACAATCGTCGAGTACTTCCAGGTATCGATCCCACAAAGAAACTTCGTTTTCACGCTTATGTTTCCACTTTTCCTCAAACAAGCTATCGGAATTGGGGATTGACACTAGAGGTCCAAGCCCAATCGGAATAGGTGAGGGGTAACCAATTGAGAACAAAAATAAGTTTTTGGGTTTTAAAAGTAGAAATTGCTGAAATTAAAAGAAAGACAATTCCAATGATGAGAGGACACCATAACCTTGAGTTCACCTCTGAATTTTACACATTTGCTCTTTGACGTGAAATTATATGAAGTCGCCTAGGCCCTTACACGGGTCAAGGCAATCCCATTTTCACAATGATTGCTCTACCTTCACCTTCCCGCTCTAGCGGTAGAGGCTCAAGGCTTGACCAAATGTAATCTGGCTATAGTCACACACTCTCTCTAGGAAGAGAGCTCACCATCTTGAATCTCGATAAAATATTATAAATCTTGACATCCAAGTTTCAAAAGGGTACCGCCTCTCAGCGTGCACTGACCTCTTTTCCTAGGGGGACCTAAAGGTTCCGCTAAAGAGCTTTCTCAGGTTGGAGCATCACCCTGCTCTCACAGCGGTAACCTAATAAGCAAGCCCTCACTCTCGTGGTGTATGCTCGCGGGGCCTACTAAGAGAATTGTTCTCCAAGTTACCTATCAAGCCTCTCTCAAGGTCAAGGTCACTCGGTTCTCCTCTATCTAAACTTATAAGTCAAATTCAAGATTGTTGCTGCTCGCTCATGGTCAAACTTCAGAGGTAGGGGCAAACTCTCACCTATTCCCTAACTCAAAAGGCATAACTTGGACTAAGGTTCCCCCAAACTTCATCACTAGCTTCTCAGTTCATTGTGTGAAGGTGGCAATACTATAAGGTCTTGACGCACACTACACACTTGGGAAGAATCAAACGAATAACAAGAAAATACAAAACACAAAACATTACACGCAATTAAACACACGAGATCAAATAAGCGATATAGAAGATGAAACTCAAAATATTTCAGAGCAGAATAGATAGAATAGAGGTTCCTTCAGAATTCCGGCGATAAGAGTCTAGCCGGACATCTTGGGCCAACAGTTATAAAATAAGGAAAGTGCTTAGCCAATATAGTTCGCCGGAAAATAAACTAAGCATACAAAATCATAGAACTTCGGCGTCTGTCCTCTCCTCCCTTGTTCGTGTGCGTCTCTTTCTCCTTTTATCCTCCTCCATGCTATCTTCAAACCTCCTAATTGATTCCTCAAAATTCGGAGGTGAAAGAAATTCGAATACTGCAAAATCCCTAAAATCTCGACCAGGTGAGGGGTCAACTCTTAGAAATCCGGGTGCCAGTTTTGGAAGTTGCCTCGGTTCCTCATCCGCAACAAAAAAAAAGAAAAATATTTAAAATTTAAAATGTTCAAATCACACAAATCATGAGAATCAGTTAAAAATCTCCTTAAATTAGTTCAGAATCCAAAATCCAAATGTAGTGATGCTGAATATTCAAAATGCGAAAAATGAAAATAAATCAGCAGATAATGTTTACAAAAATGGAGTTTGGAGCAAACTTTTTGGAGGTTGGGTCAAACTATTTAGGTATACCTTTTTATGTTATCATTGACCAACTCCGAAGACAATTCTTTTGGAAACATTCCGGTACAAATAGAAGAGGCGTGGCTCTAATGGCCTAAGAGGAGGTTTGTCGACCTTTAAAGGAGGGTGGTTTGGGTGTGCGATTCCTTCGAAGGATGAATATTGCACTTCTCTCCAAATATGTGTAGAATTATGGGCTGTGAGACGGATCTATGAGGCTCTATCTTCTTTACATGCCATGGTCGTGTTCTATTTTGGGAGGCAAGGGCTATGACGTGTCATGGAAGTTTGTCTTTTTGGAAGGGTGTTGCAGGAATTATGCTCCAAATCAAGCATTTTTTCTCAATGTCAATTGGTGATGATACTAGCTTTAGGTTTTGGAAGGAAAACTGGACAACAATGGAGATTTTAGCCTCAGAATTTTGTGGACTCTATGCTCTATCAATGGACCAACATTCTTCCTTGGTGGATTGCTGGCATGGATCAGATCAGGGGGGGAACTTGAATACTTACTTTTCAATCTACTTTATCAAATCAAAGAATTAAAGAATTGCTGCTACTTTTTGAGAGAATTAAGGGGTTCTCATTGGATCAATCAAAGCAAGATGGATGGAGGTGAAACTCAGGGCAGTTTAGTGTCAGAAGAGTCTACAAGTTATTATGGGCTCAGTAGCAAGCAGTGGACAAAGACTTGCAAGTGGATTGTCGACTGATATGGAGGCTTAAAATTCCCATGAGGATTTAAGTGTTTGCATGGGTCCTAAGAAGTCAACACTACCTACAAGATACTATAGGTTGAAATGGGCTCCAGAAGCTGATGCTTCTTGTGCTCTATGTCAATCAGAATTGGAGGATTCAAAGCACCTATTTTTTGTATGCATGAAGACAAGAGCAGTGTGGTCAACTATGCAAGGCAATGCTTTGGATATGACATCTCTAGAGTGTTTTTGGAGATCTTTCAGAGGTGGTGATTCGGGAGGAGGTGCTCGAACGTATGTTTCATCTAGACGTCGAATTACATCAATCGGTGTGCTATGGGTCATATGGAATCAGAGAAATGATGTTATATTTCGAACTAAGAGATTCTATACAGAATCCATCATGAAAGTGGCAAAGAGATTGATTAACCAGTGGTTGAAATTTAGCTAATGATTTCACATTCATACTTGTACCTGAATACTTTGTAAAATTTTAGATTATTAATAAAATGGATGCCAAACATAAATTTGCCATCCTCGCCTTTAGAGAAAAAATTGGTTTCATGAATTTGCTTGAGCGACTTTTAGGCCTTGTTTGACAGGGCAACTCCTTGTTTGACAGGGCAACAACGGTTACCCAGCCCGCTGCCCTCTCCCTCTCACATCAGGTGCTGCCCTCCCAAACAAGGCCTTAGTCTCTTTGTATATGACATTACATTTTTGTTTAGAGAAATTAGGAGCAATTTAGAATATCCCAATTCTGTTTATCCTTTAACAAAAAAATACAATCACCTCTAGGGGTAGGGGTGCTGATTTTTTACATTGAAGGTTGTCATGGATGCAACTTCAAACAGTTTTTTTTTCAGTTATTAGCAAGAGAAAGCCTAAATGCTAACACCTGGAAATACTGATAGCTTCTAGATCTTTAATCTTCTCATGGTTAATTGAATAGAAACGTATTGTAATGCTAATCGCAACCATTTTACTTTCAAATGATATATATTTTTCTATTTAGATTATCACTAAAAGTAATAATATTAGTGGAAATTTGAGAAATACGTTGATGCGGAAATATTCTCAAATTATTACTATTAGATGCATCTTTAAAGAAGTATGCAACTATGTATTAAAAGATTCCCAAACTTTCTGTCATCATTCCATATAGTAGCTTATATTCACCATGTATGATCTACTACTGCAATTTATAAATATAGCTTGTAGTCTCTGCGGCATAGGAACTTTTCTACATATAAGAACTGCTTCCTATTACAGAAAAAAAGAAAAAAAAAAGTGAAGAGAAATGAAAATAATGTAGGGTTGTGATCTGTAATTTCGAATGATCACAGTAAGTTTTCTTTTAATGCATGAACTTGTCTACAGTTAAAAAAAGTGAATTTATCTACACTACGAGCGATATCAAAGACTGGCAGGATCCTAACGATAAACATGAAGTCAGCATCTGTGCCCTAATCACCAAGATTTGCTGTAAATTGGATTAAATCTTGTACCTGGAGAGGTGTAATTACCATTCTTCATCTAAAGTTAGATTATCTTTTCAGTGTTAAAAGTTACGTGCCTAGACTTGAAGGATTATTAGGATGAATGGAAGCCGGGTGGGTTGGAGGCAGAAGGGGTAGCTTCTCTTTTTGTATTTAGGTTGGGATTATTTCACTAAAAATAAGTTTTGAGCGCGAATATTTTTATTTGAATAAATAACATATTTTCTTACGTTTATTGTGTGTATAAAAAATTGAAAATATAAATGGATTATGTATTTAAATGAGAGAGTTTATTGGGGTTTTTTTGGACAAAAGGTAAAACATTGTTTTCTTAAAATTATGTATTCGTTTTTGGTCAACGCAAAAAAAAGATGTATCATGATGAATTCGCAATTTGGTTCCTCAACTCGTCACAGAGTTCTTTGGTTTATAATAGAACCAGATGCTTCTTGTCATCCAATAACACATCTCATTGCCACTAAGGAAGTAGTAAATTTGGTCAATCCTAGGAACTGGATGGAGTCCCCCATTTAATTAACTAACTTGCTAAGTAAAGAATAAACAATTATAATACAAGCTGAAAAACAAACAAAAAAAGAAGAAGATAAGTAGCTGTACAATTATGTTTTAACTTCCACCATTCTCAATCTATCTGGAGCTGGTCTGGAAGTTGGGGACGCGGGACTTTACATATGATCTCACCAAATGCCAGAAAGAAAACTTGGATCCGTAGATTTGTACTTGAACTGATTTCCTCGATCCTTCTTTAACGTACTCGACTTCTTTACTGGTGATGTACTGATGGTTCTCATGTTCTTCAAACAGCGGCAGCGCAAGCGCACCCTGCGACTCGAGGCTCTTGATCCAACCCCGCAGCAAGAAGTTGATGACCTGTTGATGCATGAAATATGTTAGTTCTGCAAATATTTCTCTTTCGTCTACTTATGAAAACTATATTTAAAATCATAAGGTATGAAAACTTTGATCTCACTGTAGAGGCACAAATCACTCTTTAGCCAAATTCAGCTATCGAAGGGTGAAAGGAAAATCGCAAGCCAAAAACTTGACTCGTGAATTTATGTTTTTAGTCTAGTTTACATAGCATAGAAAAGGCTTCAATATGGAAATGTGAAGGTAATTTAAATAGTTAATGGAATTTCTTGATGTTATCAGCCGATTCGATTTTGTCCTTTTTCATATCGGCAACATGATAAGTAACCTAGGATTTCCTCTGCCAGAAAATGACAAGTTTACTGCCTTAATTCTAAAGCCTAAAAGTTATCCTAAATTCTGTTTTTTTTGCTAGTTTAATAGAACTGCTTAATGATCCAGCAATAATGTAGTGATGCTGCGATGCTACAACGATGCATCTTTGTGCTATGTGATAACTGCAACAACAAGGAAGAGCTTGCACAGGGTTCACATAGGCTAGATGAGTTATATTGTCGGTAGCTGCTCAGAGCTGATATAGCAGGGCATGATATGATGAACAAATAAAAAGAGAGTAGCACTAAATGTAAGATCCTTGTAATAGCACAGGTACTGACACATTTGGACAATTCTTAATTATTCTGCTTTATGGATTGGTTATTCGTATAATAGATTTCTGAGCAAAGAATCAAAGAGATAAAAAAACAACGAGAATCCAAATACAGAAACATAAACTGAATATGCAACCAAAGGTAAAAAAGACACAGTTTTACCTCAGGAACCTCGTCATGTGGACAGTGACCTGCAGGGCTAATCTCATAGTAGGGTGCTTCAGGCAATTGGTGCTTCACTCTGAGGCCCCAAATAGGTGTAACCCATGGATCCTCTCTACCATACATGAGACAGATTGGAACACCGATTGTTTTGCATCTAACATAAAAATAAGCAAATAATGATTAATTAGGTAATGGAATAATAAGACAACAAACAGGTCAAAATCTTCTGTGTACCTTAACAAAGCTTCCTGAAAGGACATCTGTCCCCTGGGAGCAAACATAATGGAAGCAAAAGATGCAGCTGCTGCAGGGTGTTGTGTGATGTCAATAATGTGGGAGAAGACTTTGTCAACCTTTGTTGAATGGTCTGCATATACTTGCTTCAAAATTTCATGAATGCTATCAGGGTCACTTATCTTCTGCCATCTGAATAAAATAAAACAAACATCTAAGTTTTGAGGAACTCAACATATTCATACAGTCTGACATGACACTGGAAAATATGATAATGAAACATTCAGTTTCTTACAAAATAATTTTGATGAATAATAATATCGTGAAACAATTCCGATTGTGTACTATGTATTATAATATAAGCATCTAGCATAATTGTGAAACAACAAGTATTCCCTTAGAAAACACAATGAATAAACAAATCATGATGTGATGGAGATATATGGATGTTAACAGATTATTAAATGGCATCAAGAGTAACAAGAAAACGCCAAAATGTACTTACACAAATTCTGTGACTTTTCTCACTCTTGGAGGTAGAGGAAATGTTCCAGCCCAAGGAAAGAATTTTGAGAATCTAGGTGATCTGTTGGGGTTAGGAAGAAACCCCCAAAATGGTGTTGCATTAAGTAATGTAACTCCTTTTACTAGCTCTGGGCTGCATGCTGCGGAGTATAGGGCCACAAAACCACCAAGCGAGTTACCGACAATATAAACAGGTTCACCAATAACCTGTAAAGACAACCACAAGATCACAAACAACTTAGAATTTTAGAGCTGATTACAAACAGAATTTAAGGAATGAGGTGATACATGTAACAAAATTTCTTAAATAACAAGAAGAGCATCTGCTGAAAGAAAGACATCCATTGCTTTGGAGTATTCATTACTCCTAGTCGATGGTTAGGGTTGTGTTTATGCTTTCCCTTATTCTGAGTTTATTCTCTGTGGTTTTCAATGTGTAGTCAGTCTGATTATGATTTGTATCAGGTGCTCACAGATGTAACTCGTGAAAAAAGAAGAAGATATCTCTAGAAGTTTGTTTGACTTTATATCCTAAATAGCAAAAAAATGCGACTTGTCCACATTTTACTTTTAGGTATGAAGATCCACAAGTTAGAACATAGGCTTCATCCAACAGAAAACACACACATAAAAAATCTAGCACAAATGGTCAAAATTGTAAATGCATTTATTATATGATGAAACAACTATTTCATCCAGAAACTTAGAATAAACTGCAATGTTGAATAGGAATCAACTCTGTCAATTTTAAAATAAAATGTGTGCATGCATTAAGAGTTGGCATCAACCTGCTACTAGCTAGGTGACAATTAGCAATAGTATTAAAACAACTACACTTCTCAAGTAAATGTTTTCCTCTTCAACCATATAACAAGTAGATATACTAAAAGTTTTCCTTAGCTGGAAAGGGATTCGTCTTCCCTTAATAGACACTGAACCACACAAGAAAATAATGGGTATGGTCATTTTGGTTCATACGTATACAGATGATGATTGATTATGAGTTGCATCATGAATTCCACGAGTAATGTAACACTGGAATAGTTTGTTAGTGATTAAACTTGTTGAAATTTTATCAAATGACTTCATATCAGTTTGACTAATTAGAGACATGGCTGACTTTGATGATTGTTCAAGGTATTTCTCAATATTACTGAATATTCTATTTCGAAGCATAAAAGTCAATGTGACAGATGCTCTATTTTGTTATTTCTTCTGGATTAGTTATGGTATTCCTGTGAAAGCAGAACACCTCTCGTCACAATTATCCTGAACATTATGCAAATTGGTTCTCTTAAACATCACAAAAAGGTTCTTCACTCAGAAATGCATCACCTATTGAATTTAACTCAGGCAGTAAGCATTTAGATCCTCGTCACCTATGCTAACATGCATGGTCAGATGCCTCACTCTTCCGAAAGCTTAGACATGAAATCCATTTACTTGATCCGGACTGGAAAAAGCAAACTCATAGAGAAACGAGGCACAGAACATTAGAGCATCAATAAGAAGAGGATGATGATGCTGCTATTGAGAGATTAATCATCATAACAAATGTGTTAAATGCATTGAGTTTGTGTGTTCAGTGTATAAACCTGCTCAATGAAGTTTTGGACCTGGTCTCTCCACAGATCAACAGAGTAGACTAGCTCCTTTGCCCAGGGTTCGGATTCATCTCCGAAACCCCAAAACTCGCAACTAATTTCCGAACTTGTACTCTCTTTGCCAGCAGGAGCAGGATCTTCGGAAGGCAAGGACCTGCCTTGACCCAAGAAATCCAATGCCCATACTCTATAGTTGCGTCCCAAATCTTTCAATTGCTTTTCGTAGTGAAATGAGCCAGCTCCAAAACCAGGAAGGAAGAGCAAGGCCGGGGCACCAACCTTTTCCAGTCCTGATGTCTCATAGTACACTGACAATTTAGGCTTCCATTCCCAAACAGAATTACTGATATGAGATCCCTTATCTCCCTCTGTCCCTTGCGGCAGGCCGGGAATCATAACCTTGGCGGTCTCCTCTACTCTCTTGTTTGGTATGCTATCAAGGTTCACATCTCCACTAGTTGCATAACAGTAAGCAGTATAAGGATTGTTAGGCTTGCGGAGGTGCGAATTGTTGGCCTTCCTGCTCGCCTTCTGATGCACAGTCAAGTGCCAATTTGGCCTTCCCCTGGCGCACAAGATTCCGGCTTTATGGTGGAGAAAGATCTGGGGATGTTTCAAGCTGAGACTGCTACCATCCACAAGTCTCAGGTGCGGATGGCTAGAGGAAGCCAATTCCATCTTCTAATCGAAATTCCAAGCAGCTATTCCTGCAACAGTTTATATCAGAGTTCGAATCGAAAAAGAAAATAGGGAAGAAAAAGAAAATTCCGAAATTTCTGCATGAAGACAGTCTGACTGCAATCACAAAGAAGAAAGGCAAAATTTTTCTTCTGCATCTGCAATCAGAAAGAATAGAGAAGAAAGATATATCTGGGACGTAGAATAGAAATCATGTTAAGAGGAACTTGTCTCGTCTATATATAGTGAACAAATGCTAAAATTAAAGTAAACATCATAAATCAGGATGGATCTATTACGAGAATTCATCTGCAAGTTGTTGGTCTGTTTGACACAGCAAGAAAATTCTGATTCAAGAAGGAAAAGTAAAACTTTTCTTATTTGAGCTTTTTTCTTACCTTTTGTCTCGGAATCAAGTACTGCACCTTAAGATCCGAGAGCTCCCTCCCTTCCCTCCTCCGTCAGAACTAACTCTGCAAGAAGTCCTGGCAGTGGAAGAAAGGTGGAAGGTGGGATGCACTGCACCGTGACAAGATCTCTCTCTCTCTCTCTCTCTCTCTCTCTCTCTCTCTCTCTCATACACACACACATACCATAAGAAAGATTCTTAGATAGTATATAGTAATAGTAGGAGTAGGTCCGAACTGTTGGCGTGCCCACGTGATAAGATCAGTTGTCGGGAGAAGTTTGGAATGCGGTTGTGGTGGAGATTAGAGCACGGGATTGGACGAATAGATCAGACGTGCACGACACCCGCAAAAGGACAACGGACTTGGCGCGCCCTCCTCCCATAACTAAGGTGCCAAATAATTTTCTCACTCATTTTTATCGTGCAATTTTTCATATATATAGATATATTTATACATTTAAAAATTTAATATTTCATATTATATACACTCGCCTCCCTTCTAATAGAAAAAGATAAACTAAGGCTTATTTTTCTGGAACAGAAATAGTCGGACCTTTATGTGAATTAATAAATTAACTGACGTATTAAATTTTATATGTATATCTAATAAATATAAGTAATAACTAATATATATATATATATATATTATTTTGCATCATTGTATATACGCTATAACTGATGTGTCTAAGTTCAAATTAATCCACAATAAATAACATTACGAAGATATGTGAAGAGCAATAGATAATATCAATTTTTAATTTCTATACATACAATATCAATCGCAAATACAAGATTTTCATTATGGTATTATGGATATCGAATCAACATGAGAACAAAATAATCAATGTATTAATAACTATGACTAAGCTAACTAATTAAATTAATTTAGAAAATAAAATGATCAATTGGAAGCAATAAACTAGT
The DNA here is from genome assembly GCA_001647135.1 of Pontederia paniculata. NCBI lineage: Eukaryota > Viridiplantae > Streptophyta > Magnoliopsida > Commelinales > Pontederiaceae > Pontederia > Pontederia paniculata. Next base: position 23,171 of record LTAE01002192.1, on the reverse strand, counting down.
TTTTTTAATGGATTTTCTAAAATTAATAAGACAAATTCAAAAGTATATAATGAAAACTAAGAAATAAAATATGAATAAAATTTTAAAATTAGTCTCAGTTATAGAAATATTTAGATGGATGATTCTATCAATAATAATAAGATAAGATATGTATCAATTAAATAAGATTTAAAACTTCAACATGATCACGAATCAAGCTACTTTCGTAGTATCGATCTCTGAGTGCTTGATTCACAATAAAGGAGAACCAACACTCACAAGAATGCAATCTTCAATTTTTTTATTTGAAACTAGTGCGTAAAATCCCTTGTCCACCTTTTGGTTCTCAAAGATGCAAAAGATGATTAATAACCTTGTAAACTAAGGAGAAGCAAAATAAATCATCTAAGTTCAATTGCCTTTCAACTTACTATTCACAAAAAGTAACTCCTTTCAAAGGATTATTAGAGATTATTTCTTCAATCTCTCACATTCTTAATGATTCAATCTTTTGATTTTGCCAATGATCCAATCAATAATTAATTCAAGACTTTATACAAAAACCGATTAAGAACAACCATAAAATCACAATCGTCATTTTTTTAAAACTAGTGCTTAGAACTCATTGTCTACCTTTTGATTCCCGAGAGTGCAAAACATGATTCATAACCTTGTAAATTAAGAAGTAAGAGAAGTCACCTAAGACCAACTATTTTTCAACTCACTATTCACAAGAACTAACTCTTTTCAAAGGATAACCAGGGATTGTTTCTTGAATCTCTTGTGTTCTTAATGATCAAATCTTCTGGTTATCGCTAATGATCCAGTCAATAATCAATTAAAGACTATACAAAATTGATTAAGAACAACCACAATATTATAATCTTCAATTTTCTATTTAAAACTAGTGCATAAGACCTCTTATCTACCTTTTGGTTCTCAATGGTGCAAAACATGATTCATAATCTTTAAGCTAAGGAGAAGTAAGGGACCTATGCCCAACTATCTTTCAACTCACTCTTTACAAGAACCAACTCCTTCTAGAAAATAATAATGGATTATTTCTCCAATATCTTGTGTTCTTAATGATTCAATCTTTCGATTGTCACTAATGATCCAGTCGATAATCAATTCATATACATAAATTGATTAAGAACAACCACAAGACTACAATCTTCAAATTTTTTTTTATTTAAAACTAGTGCATAAAACTCTTTGTCTAGCTTTTGCTTCCCAATGCTGCAAAACATGATTAATAACCTTAGTGCGTAAAACTCTTTGTCTAGCTTTTGCTTCACAATGCTGCAAACATGATTCATAACCTTACTCATAAGGGAAAGTAAGAGAAGTCTAAGTGCCATTTAGTTCACTATTAACAAGAACTAACTCCTTTCAAAGGATAATAAAAAATTATTTCTCCCATCTCTCGTGTTCTCAATGATCCAAATTTTCAATTGTCGCCAATGGTCAAGTCAATAATCATTTCAAGACTTTAAAAAAATCGATTAAGAACAATCACCACAATTCTCCCGATAAGCATAAAATACATATCACTTTTGTCATCCTTTCGGATTGCCTAGAGTTCTTAATAATAGGTTTTAGATCTAAAAATCAATGGGTTCCGTACACAATAATCTCTTGATCAATTGTTGTACTGGATTTCCCCTCTATTGAGGCAAATCAATCCTTAGAAATTATGATATGCATATAAGTAAGAACGGAAATCACCTTTTCATCATAGAACCATTCAACTTATGAAATACAATAAGGACCTTGCATAGAAATATTCAGAGAATAAAAAGAGTAAATGAAATGATGCATTACTAAATTAAAAACTAAATTCAAGAACATAATTTATCATCCAATAATTCCCAAGCTTTCGACTTACTCTAGACTAAGAGTTTGGTTATAGAAATATATTAAAATAACAACAATACAAGTCTTTTTCATCATAGGGTCTCCCTATGGGTGAGTGATTATGCTCCTATTCGAACTCTTTTATAGATGTGTGTACCATTACCGATTTTGTCTCCACCGCATTCATTTTGTCGGTTTGTCCATGATATCGTCATCTCGGATTGCTTGCATGAGATCCAATCTTCCTAATGAGTAATTCTTTCTATTCACTTGATAGCTGCAAAGGTCATCATACAACGTCTCCCACATGATTGGCATGATCATGCATTTTCGACACTCCCATATATTTGTGTAGTGTAATAAAAGAGTTATAACCGTAAAGTTTATTATTCACGAAACTTCACTTTGTCCCGAGTAGTCTCGAGTCTACTAAACCAACGTGTTTAATGAATATTCTTGTTGGAGTTCCTTTTATGAGAGAATCAATCAACATACCATTTGTAGGTTCTTGTCACTTTTTTATTTTTCATTATGTCATATATACATAATGATATTTGATCTCTGTGTGTTTTCCTTTGGAACTATTTACTCCATTGTCTTCAAGTATATTGTGGCTTGATTATCATTGTACATTTGTAATGGTCCACTAACTAAATGTAACCCTAATTCCAAAAGAAAATGCATGATCAATACTACGTGGGTGGTTGTCATACTACAAGAAATGTGTTTAGCTTCCTATGTGTGTTAAGGCACACATGCTTACTTCTTGCTTTCCCGAAAATAGCTGCACCACCCAACAAAAATAAATTATTTGATGTGAATTTTCGATCATCAATACCCATTCAAATTCCATGTTCATCTTCTCTTTTATCTCATTGAGATTATGACATCATTTTGGGTGAGCAAAATGCCATCTACATACTTCGACATTATAACAAATTTGCTCTCATATTTATAGATGTACACACAACAGTTAATTTATTTTCAACAAAGCCAAATAGGACAACTATTATATAGAACTTTTGCATACAATTGTTGTGATGATTGTTATAAGTCATATAGTGATTTTTTTTAAGTTGTACATCTTATTCTATCTTCTTCTACATGAAAACCATCAAATTGGTGCATATTTATGTTTTCACTCAATTTTCTATTGAAAAATGTCTTAACATCTATTTGGAATAATTCCAAATCTATATATGCAATCATCGCTATGATGACCCTAATGATGCAAACTTAACTACTAAAGAATAAATTTTTTGAAAATTAATTTTGGCTTGCTGAGTATAATGCTTGACAATTAATCTTGCTTTGTTCTTATCAATTTTACCATCAATTCGGTACTTTTTCTTGAATAATCATTTGCATATTGTGAATTGTCTACCTTTTAACAAGTTAGATAATGCCCATACGTCATTCCGATAAATGCAGTCCAATTCATCTTTCATGGCTGCAAACCAAATTTTTACTCTTTAGAAGCAATAGTTTCATCATAATAAATATGATATGCACTATCCTCTATATCAACATCGACGACGTAATACGAAGCCTCAAATTCCTACAAATAATATATGTCTAAATATATGGGGTCATTCATGACCTCTTGTTGTCGGTTATACTCGAGGATGGGTTCATCCACTTCTTCCAAAGGTTCATTATCATGTATAGGTTCTTCTCTCGATATTGGATGGATATCTAATATGTGTTCTTCATAGTCGATTACATTATGACCAAGGATAATTAGAGGTTCTCTATCCTCTTCTTCATGCACTTCTTCTTGATCATTTTCAAAGAAAGTTGCATCACAACTCTTGATTATACCTTTGTTACTGTGGAAAGATCTATACCATTTGGATGACTATAACATATAAATCTGCATGCCACCATATGTAGCACAACTTATCTCTAAGCTGATTCGAAGCTAACAAATGTGTTTTATGCTCCCATTTTAAGAGATGACCCAACTCAAATTTTCTATCATTCTAAACTTCATATGACGTCGATTCTTCGAACTTAATGAGAATTCTATCTTGTATGCAGTTTGCAGTCAACATAACTTCACCCCCAAAACTCTTAACATGTGACAACATACACCTTACTGTATTAATTAAAGTTCTATTTTTTTCACAGTTACACCATTCTATTGAGGCGTATAAGACAAAGTAGTTTGCTTACTTATGCTTGCTTAAATAAAATGCCTTTCAAATTTTCGAGCCTCTCCTCTATATGTCCTTAACATTTTAATTGGTCTTCTCAATTTATTCTCCAATTTTGTCCTATCTTAGACATTTCAAAAGTCTTAACTTTTTATTCCAAAAGGATGTTCTTGTCTCATAACATTGTATTGATGTTGTCGTTTGGTGAATGGCACAAAGATCATCATAGCGCTACTATTGTTGGGACTGGATGAATGTTAGGTGGCATGAAACATAAAAAAACCAAAACAAGATGGAGGCACTTGGGAGCTCTAGAAGGATGATGGCTTAACAAGTACATCATCAAAAGGTCAACTATCATTTCATCAGGTTGATGGTTTGACTTTCAAGATGTATGGTCTGCCGAGGAGGGATTGGGCAGCGAATATGTGATCTGGACAAGACTGGCAAAATAATCTAGTTAGCATGGTTGAATATTATGAGGCGATCAACCTTAGTAACTGAGAGCATCTTGGACCTCTTCTTAAAGACAATGTAATAGGTTCCACGAATCATTCCCACCAACTTCATTTGGAAATTGTGTTGAGGTTCAAGAACCCATGCGTAATGCTCTCACTCTTGTGACCCTCTAGATTTAGATGACAATAGTGAGCAATTGGGATTATAAGTTCTACTACAATAATTTTTCCATTTCTCCTGTATGAACCTTATGACATGCCATGCCAAAAAGGCACCTATATTGATTTTCTCACCCTAAACAATTGACTTGAGTAAGAAAATCTAAATAGAATTAGAAGCCTCTCACTATCCCTTCATGCAAGAAAAGAATAAGGTAAAACTTAAAGTACATAATAAAATATGAGCTTCAGAAACTGGCTCTTTTGGCTAGCTAGTAATTCAAATGCCCCTCTCTTGTAATGGTTTTCTAGAAGTCCTTGCCAAAAAAAGTCATATGGTGTGTGCAACACCCCCGTGTTTGCGAAGTCACATGTCACTGCACTTATTGTATTGTCGTGCCCTCGTCTTATGATCATCATCTCAAAAAATGACCAGGTGTGAACAATCGAGGAGGAATTCAAAAGGTCCCTCTTGGGAAATGTTGATCTTCTTGGTGGTGCGGGCAAGATTGCGAGAAGATTGGTGGGATTTCTATTGGCCACCGCGAGATAGATACTTTCATTTATGGTGGCATAGTGCTGGTTCACGAGAATTCACACCTTGTGAATTGATCTTCACATCCTGTGAATTGAAGAACTTCAAGAAGGGCGTTAGGGCACTCTTAATCCCCTAATTGACAACCATCTTTGTTGAATGTCCCATAGCTCAAGAGTAGCACTATTGTCGTCCCTCATTGCAAAGATAGGGTCATCACCATCTTTGTTGAGAAAATTTGTCATCCACACCAGCGTCATTGAAGTCCCACCTTTTACGTCCACCTTCCTCCTTTGACTAGTGTTGCCCACCATCGTTGCTCCTACAAAAGCTGACAATCTTCATCACAATGTGACTCCACAGTAAGCCATATCACCTGCTACCATCATTCTCCATTTACTACATTGCCATATTTTTTGTTGCCATCTATTTTGACGCCATTGCCACACGTAGTTGAAGTTCTAGTGCCATCACTATATTTATGCCTCCATCTTGGGCTCTATCCATGTCCCAACCACTCTGATTTGGTATTTCATCCACTGTCATGACTCCATCACTGCAAAATTGTCAAGCTACCGCTACGCCGATCTCCCCTTAATGTTGCATTGACATTGTTAGTGTTGCTACATCATGGATTATCCTATTTTGCTTGTTCTGCAACATGCCGAATAATTTTCCTTTGTTCACATCCTCATGTGCCCCTATTGTCGACTCTTCTTCCACCTTCGACATCTACCAACTACAACAATAACATTCACTTCCTCATGTCAACACGACATGATCACTAGACACCAACATCTTTGCATCATGCTCTTGTCGTCGCTGATCCAACTACTATCTCCTCAACCAAAAATTGCAATTGTTTACCAACGTCGCAATAGAGCTACCCTCGACAAGCAACCCACCTTCAATAGCTTGTTTATGCATGTTGCAACCTTTCATCACCTCTTTGGCAATTCTCCACCGCTCGTCAAACTATGCTTGCTACAATAGTTCTTCTAGTCTACTCGTTGCAATCATCGTTCTTTGTTCCACTACCACATCTAGTCTGGTGATGCTACCGCTCAACCACCTTGCCATCAAGTGTTTTGTGAAGAAGAAAGATGTTAGGTCTATTGTTAATAATAATAATAATAATAATAATAATAATAATAATAATAATAATAATAATAATAATAATAATAATAATAATAATAATAATAATAATAATAATAATAATAATAATAATAATAATAATAATAATAATAATAATAATAATAATAATAATAATTATTATTATTATTATTATTATTTCCTTCTTGTTTTAAACTGAAACAAAAAAAAAACAAAAGATGTAAAATAGAAAATAAAAAAAAGAGTAAAAGGAGAGTTTTTTCTTTATAAAATGGAAAAAAAAACAAACGAAGTGAGAGAGAGAGAGAGAGTTCTTTTTCTTTAAAAAATAAAACTGCAACTTTTGTTGCTATGTCGGCCAATAGCCTCAATCCTTATGTAGATCCTAGTTGTTAACCCTATTCAAACTCAAGTCGTCCTTCCACACTATAAATCTTAAATATCTCAATCGTACTTCTGATATCCTTTTGCTTATGGATCGTTTCCTTATGACATGTCAGGCAATGAGTTATAGTACTTATTACTCATGTCGTCTTCCACCTTTTTATGCATCCCAACTCCTTATGGTTACGTCTGTTATCAAACTCTTACCATCAACTTGTGTCACCTTCAAAAATCATGTATTTGGTTCTTTACCACATAACACTCATTCACATTACCCTCCACACCTACTAGTTGATCCTCCGTCAGATGGTTTATCGCAGGATAATTGCTCTTGTTTGGTAAAGCTTGATATGTTATCCTTTGATGATGATTTTAATCGACCAAACCCTTTTATTATGGAGTTAGATCCTATAGATGTTCCTCTTATGGAATCAATAGTTTTGGATCTTGTTGATAGTCTTATTGTTGAGTCATCAATTGCTGATCCTATGTTGGAATCTTCAAAACTGACACACATGTTTTTCACTAATTAACATCTTACTTTCTCATCTTCATGTTGTTGCTACTTGAATTTAGTGATAGTGACTTTTGTCATATTGATGTTGCCCTTGGCACCTATATTGTCTTACCACTCATTGGGGGTCAAATTTTCTCAATCAATCGAATTAGTGTAGAATAAAAATAAAATCATAGGCTTTTTCCCTAATATGTTGCCTTTAGTATAATCCATTACTTTAGTTCCCTTTTGATTAAATTTTCTTTTATATAGGTTTCCATGTTATTTGATTACATGAAGTATTTGGATCTGTCTCTCATGTGGTTGTATTAGAATTATACTTTTATGAATGGGTATTTGCCTTTAGTTTATTTCATAATCAGATAATTTAATTAGGTTTAAGTGAATAACTTAGTTAGGATTTAATAGTAGGTTAATTTACTAGATCCTCATCACACTTTTCCATGGAATTTGATGGATCCTTGATTTTTTTCTTCATTGGTAGGAAAATAATCAAATTAACTATTTTTGAACCAATTTTGTAGGCCCCCAAACTCTTGTAAAATTGTGATATCATCTCCGAAATGAAAAAGAGGTCAAACCTCATTTCTTCTATCATGTGAGCACCCCAAATTCTTCTCTTTTTTCTATAAACGCCTACCACCTCCCTAGAAACCTATGACACATGCACCCTCAAATTTATATTTTTTTAAAAAAATTATAAATTATGAAAAATATCCCAATACATTCATCCAACCATCCAAAAATATAATATTTCTTTACATAATAAATCAAGGGAAAAGACCTTTTAAAGGTGGAATGTCTAACTTCTCCTTAGAGAAAACATGGGAGCAAGATATACCCATTGAGCAAATTTATAGTTGACCACTACATAATGTGATGATCAATTGTTCAATCTAGAAAGTTTTTGATAAACTTCTAGTTAACTCTATACTGTTATAAAAATTAGCAGCAAAGCTACTACAACTAACATAGGAACATATCCTATGTTGACTTTTAAGCCAGTTCATGCATGAGGTCAAATAATTTCACATAGCATCTACACTTAAGATTGTCAGATAGCAAAGGTGTTTACTGTCCTAAAATTCAATATGATTAAATGTAATGATATGCATATTAACATGCTTGAACACACGAAGATCCATAGCAAGGTTTTATATTAAAGTTGAAAACGGTTTACTTCTTGAAAATCAAAGAAATTATGATATCCCAAAAGCGCGCTCCAAATACTTATTTGGACCTCTTGGAGACGTTACTCTTGCTTAACCTTTGCATTCTTGACTTAACATTTGAATCTTTTATATTCAACAAAAACATGTACATAAATTAGAATAAATATATAAAACTCTTTCTACGCAAAAATATTAAATAAATACTAAATTAGGATAAGGACTAGAGTCACATTATTCAACATAAATTAAACTCGATATCAAAGTTACAATACAACCTATTACCTCACTATTTATTAAGACATCTAACTAAGCCCAATTCATACCATGTCGAATAACTTGTGTCGTCATGAACCTTCTAGACATCTACGCCACAGCCATCGTCATCTATTCTTGGATACCTACAGGATCCAAATACATGAGAGAATGATCTTTAAGGCTCAATAAGGTAAAAAAACAAAATAACATATGCTGTATATATATAATATAACCTTATCATATCCTTGAGGCATCATATTTAAAGGCATATAGATAGTTATAAAAACATAATATAGTCATCAAGGCATACATATTCAATCACACTAAATTCAATTAAGTTTACTTTTTAGCATTTCACTCTTTGACATTGTAGCATTCTTTTAGAACAATATTCGTTCTATAAATTATTTTGTTCTTTGACTTTCTTTAATTTTCTTCTTACATCTTTTTATTTTGACTTTCTTTCTTAGTTTTTACATGTTATCTTTTTAACTTCTTTCTTTCTTTCATCTTTTTAACTTGTGAAAATTTCATCATCTTTTAAGGGAACATCATGACGCTTTCATGTTTTTTCGTTAATAGTTCTACATCACCACGATAACCCACTTTTTGCAGGATAGAACTTTCTTTTCGCAAAATTCTCAATTCTTTGCACAGGGGTGGAGAGGCTTGTACACTAGAAACAATGGTCCGAGTGTTTTGCCTTCATTGTCTTAGTGTTTTACTGTGTTGCCTTCAGTTACACCCATGTCCCTATCTTTAACTTTCGTTCTTTTCTCCCTTGACAATCAGAGCACATGAAGACCCATAGCTTTTATCTTTTATCTTGATTAATGAATCTTTTTATCTTTGCATTAAACTTTTAATTATCTTTTTCAACTTCTTTTAAGAAACATATATCACACATACAAGCATCGGGACATGATCCGCATCCAGTGTGACATGACCCATTTCCTTCAAGTGTTTACCCATAGTTGTTTCCTTGCGGAACATGATCTATGTCTAGTTTTAACACAAATAATTTCACTTGTGCCGTCAACTTCTTTATCAACTAAGGTTCATCTTGTAAACCCCCAAAACTTTAAATTATGACCCACTTAAGTGAACCAACCCACTAACCCTAATATGGCTGAAAAACTCACTTAAGTGAGTTGTGTCCTATGATGACAGAGAATTTGTCTTTAATTTCATGTGTAGAGTTATGATGTTTCCATGGATTTGATTTTTTTATATTGCATATTATACCTCTTTTTATGACTTTTGCACATCTTGCAATTCCCTACTTGATATCTTCTATTTTTCACACCTTGAAGGGTTTGAGCATGATTATAGTGATCTTGTGGCTATGTGGTTGCAGGTAGCTAGGAAAGAATAATTTCACACCTTGAATGCCCTTCTACTAGGATGATTCACACTTGACGCCACCAGACAAAACCACAAACAAAAAAAAAAGACAACAACCATTTTTTTTAAAAAAAAGATTCACCCAGTCGTCATTCTATTTTTCCTTGCAAAGAAAGGTTGGACATGTGTTATCTAATTACAAGGAAACCCTAGAAGTATAAAAGAGGAAAAGGACAATCCAGAGAGGGGTTGGCAACCTACCGAGAGGAGAGGCGGCAACCATTTTTCCTGCAACTCAGGGGCTTTCAGCTAGGAGAGATCTACAGTTGATCCACGTGTGGGTTGATATCTGGATTGCGGCGAGAAAGGAAGAGGAAGATAACGATCATTTGAGTATTTTCTGGTTTCTCAGTTTCATGTATTTCTGAAAATGGATTCTTATTCATGTGATCATGAATTGTAATGGCTTTAATCAACTAAATCTCTTAAGCCTGGACATGGGAGCATTTGAAAACTCCATATTGCTGTTCTGAACTATCGATTTATGATTTAATGCTTTCATATAATCTTCCAACCTTCTGTTGCATGATGTATTGGATTTATATATTGTTTTTGAAGTTATGAGTTGCTCGTGATTCCTATTATGGTGGAGGTTATGAACTGAGAGGAGATACCCTTTCATTGAGGATGAATAGTGTGTAGCTTATACATATTATTTTGTGATTTGGATTTACATCGCACTTTTGTCATAACCCTAGATTGAGAGGGAAGGATATTTTGTGAGGGCATTACTAGGATCGAGAGGGGAGTAGAGCTTTAACAAGTGTCATTTGTATTCCATCTTTATGTTGGGAGTAGACCGAGAGGTATAAATCCTTTGAGAGGCTTCCACGCGTGGCTGAGAGGTCCTCAACGAATATCTCGAGTAGATTGGATAAAGGTTGTCTAGTGCATCAAGAGATTGTGCATGAAAACCTCTACGAATATGAGTTGCAGACCTTGACTGCGAGAGTATCTAGGTCTGTCATCTTCATATTTCAGGTTATCATAGGTTTTGTTTAATGTTTTAGTAGAGAGTTGGAGTTTGAAAATGAATCTCATGTCCTAGTGATTTCTCATATTCGAATGATTCTTCTTCTTCTACATTCATTTTGTTCTTGCTTGTTTCAAATCTTGAAAACCCCAAAAATATATTCTTCTATTTTCCTTTCAGATTTTAGTTTTAGTACATTTCATTTCTAAAATAAACATATTCCTTTTCACGATTCAGTTTTGTGTAAAATCGAGTAGTCAAGTGGTGAATTTCTTTTTCCTAGTGGATTCGACCCTAAAATACTACAAGGAAGGTTGTACACTTGCAGCTGTAGTGTGTGTGTTTAGGAAACATTTTAAAACTTGTTGATTTCGTTGACCTATTTTGGTTGCCCCCAACTCTAGAAATTCACACTTTGAAAGTTTGGAACCTGATCTATATTCACACATCATCATATTACTCATCACCCTAGATATAAAAGGCCATAACCAGTTATTTACCCCATTTTTTTCCTTGCCCATTCTCCCTCTTGATCTCATCTTCCTCTCCATACATGGGCATTATGATAAGGCTTGAAGTAATCCATTTGTGCAGCTCAAGAAAGGCTTGCAGAGGAGAAAGGAAGGCCAAGAGAGGAAGACGAAGACATTGGATCCAATCCCTCTCTTTTCTCACCTTAATCCATAGATTTAAGGAGTATAAGAACCCTTGTTCTTAGAAAATGAAAATGAGAGGGAGGGCATTAGGGATTATCATATGAAAATTAAAATCCATGTGTTCTTATGTTCCTTTCCTTTTCAAATGATGTTGACATGAATTATATGTTGCTTATTATGTCCATGTCATGTTCTTATAACTTTTAATTGAGCATTGTTATGATTCTTCCATGTTCCCAACTCCTAATGCTATGAATGAGATGAACTAAGAACCCTAGGTTGTATATGTGAACCCTAGGTTGAAATCTAGACCAATTGCACCCAAATGTGATGATTTACATGTTTAAATTGACATGTAATGAACCCTAGAACATGAGGATTAACTTAGCTATGAACTCCCTTTTGTGTAATTAAACTTTTAGAGTGAAATTAGATGAGTTCAATATGAAATTGGATGAAAATAGGGAGGAACAACACCACATGACTCACTACGAGTCCCATCGTGAGGGGTTGCACCCGTAGCGACCTACACAAGGGCTGTAGTGAGCCACTTCTGACCATAGCGCATGAAAATTGATCGTAGCACACCCATATGATGGTAGAGATGCCCCATGACCGTAGCACATTCGTTCTCTTTCACTTTTTTTATGGAACATAGTTCGACTATGACCTCACTACGACCTAACCTTATTGAATGCTTATGAGGCCGTAGCGAACCATGGGATGACCGTAGCACACTCACTCCTAGTCGTAGCGCTCCCTGATTGGCCTGTAACACATGTTATTCCCATTTATTTTTATGTCAATTAATATTATTGTTGTTCACATGTTATGCTTATGTTGAGTCATTAAATTGAGCATATATGATCAATGTTATTATTTTTTTAATTATTGTTGTGCAACTATATGTCATGTATCAAGTTCTTAAGTTAGAGAATTGTGCTTGCTTGATAATTGCTATCTGATGCATGTCGTGTAACATGTCAGGTTTTAACAGAAAATATTCGGCTGTGACACAAGTTGTGATAACTCTAATGACATCCAATTGTACATACAAAGGAAAGTTTTAAAATATATAAGACACCAAATTACAAAACTACTACTTCTGCAAGCGCACTGGTAGCTGTAGTACTTTGGTATCGATCCATAGACTAGTCAACTAGGTTTCCAAGAAAATTCTTAACTCAACTACACTAGCCTAAGGAGAAAATGTTGTTGGTTGGGTTTGTATTTGGGTTTTTGATAAGTGAATGAAATGAACGCTAATTGATTCCTTTTGTTATTAAATTTGAGTTCATTTAGATATTATTTATGCCCAATATGCGAAGATCTACACAAAGTTGTATTTGTTTTGACAGGAGACAACAAGCACACGAAAACGGAAAAATATCGAGAAATCAGGGAGAATACAGTCGACCCGGCTTGACGAATACGGCCGTACCGATGCTGAATAAGAGAGGCTATTGAATGAAGGACGAATACAGTCGACTCGGCCTGGAGAATACGACCGTATCCGTCATCCTGAGCGTATTTTGGTCGAACCATATCATCCAATACGACCGTATCGGTCTCCAGGCTATACTGCAATGCAGTACCGATACAACCATATCGGATATTTCGACCCAACCGTATTGGACATTCTGAAGACCATTTTTTGTTTATTTTTATGGGTACTTTGGTCATTTTGTAAGGGATGAATGTTTTTGAACTTGGAAAGTATAAAAGGGGAGAAATTAGGTCGATGAGAGGAGGATGGCTGAGTACGAACAAGAACGCTTGTGGAGAAGGGATAGATCTAGGTTTTGGATGAACTCAAGAACGCAATTTCTGTAATTTCTAAACCTATTCGTATCTTCGTGTTTCGAATTTGATGAACATGTTTTTCATAATGAAATCTATGTTTTCGTCTCTTATAATGCGTGACTAATTTCCCTAATGTTCTAGGGTTTGGAGAAAATTTGGAATTTTATATGTTTTCATTAGATGACCTATGGTGATGTATGAAATCTATCTAACAGTTTTTCATGTACAGATCTAAACGTGATTAGCTACCCGTTTAGGTCAATCTAGGTCTTTTTGGAGATGAAAATCTTAAAATAGATTTGTAGCTCTGTTAGATAATCTATAACTCTTGCCCTAGAAATAGGTTTTTGTTATAGAAAGTTATTGTCGTGAACTTGATATGAAGAGGATTTTCATATGTGAAAGACGAGAGTTTTTGCATATGAACAATTACAAAATATATATAATCTTGAAAAAGGTATATATAAAAGAATTGAACGACATCGAATCACCAATCACATATTGCTTAGCATACATATAAAACTCCCCAATTTGATCCAGCCTTAGAACATCCCAATTTTACTGAGAACTTTGTACCGAGCTCGTATCTCTTTAGTCATTATAGATAGAATATTTCCTTTATTGCACGTTTACTTTGTTTTCGTTTCTCTCACCGTTAATTGAGTTTAGATAATAACAAAACCATTTCAAATTTAGTAGTTGAAACCTCTCCCTGTGGGTTCGATATCTTTTATTACTACATAGGATTTTGTGTGCTTGCATAAATGCTATCAGTTTTTGAATACGAGAAAGTAAACAAAATTATCAATGATAAAAATATTTCCAAGGTAAAGTTCCACCCGAGGCTCATCTGTAGTTGTCAAACATTAAGAATGAATGAATCGATTCTATAAGGAGTTTAAAGTCTTAGATTGATTGAGGAGTTTTTCAGGGGACATATCCACTATCGTCATAGGAATATCCCCTCAAATCCTTTAAAAATAATACGCTCGAATCAATCTGTTAAGTTGTCACAAACCGTCGTCACAAGCTGGCATGTTTCCACTGTTACGCCAGATTCCTCTGCACGCAACCCCAAACAATCCCGCCAAGGCTTGGTCCAGGTGAGAATGTATAGACAAGAACTCAAGTTGGTGCCAAACTCAACATATGGATCATCACAATCAATAGTCACAAGTGAACACTCTTGATCATGATAAGTTCCCAGGTTACACGCCCTTGGGTGATCCCCGTAAAGGGTAATCCCAAATAAAGAATTGCTACCGAGACTATTAATAGCGACTAATCCTTTCCAAAAATGCACACCAACTGATCATCTTGATGTGAGACATATAAAACATGGAATAGTTACACATGTCCGTCATAAGCTAGCTGTTCTTCAATAGTCGTGACAAATTCCTCAATTATACTACCTGGACGATCCGGTCAAGGCTTGATTCATATAAAGAAGAACAAATTTAGATGTAGGGATATGACTACCTCAAGGATTCCGATTCTCAACAGTTGTGATAGATTCCTTGGTTACACAACCTCGAATTTGACCCGAATGAAGAGAATCAATAAGTCGATAGAAATTCAAGAAAATGTCATTTCTCAATAGTTGTGACATATTTCTCGATTACACAACCTCGGGTGATCCTAGTCAAGGCTTGGCCCGAATGAAGAGAAACAACTTCGATAACAACACAAAATATCAAAGATATGCAATTATTTCGAAATCGACAAAGGATAAAGTCAGTCAACTTCCATTGAGCTGACTTGTGAAAGATCAAGCATTTCACAAGTAACTCTTCTCAATTAAATCAGAGCACTAAATCGATTTCTAGGTTCATCACAACCTCATCACAAGTATTGTCACAAGTGTCATCACAAGAGAGGTTGTGACGTGCGACGCTTTCCCGGTTGTGATAGATGCACAACTACGAATGATCCTTTCCAGGCTTGGCTCATATGGGAAATCTACACTTGAGAGGATGATCATGCGAACAAAATTGTCACTTTAAATCATTCATAAGCATTAAACACATGGCGGTAATGAATCAAACTTGCAATCTAATTAAAAAACTAGAAACAATTCTGAGACAAAATGAAAACTACAAAGTCTGCGGGGCTTCATAGAGGCTCAGAAATAAACGAAACTAGCCCCTAAGTCCCATGAGGAACAGTAGGAACATTGTTTTGAAAACTAGAGAGAAAACTATAGGCTTCGGAGGCAGCTTCTTCCTTGCTGTCACTTTAGAAATTTCCTGGCCGAAATCCCCTTTGAATGATGTTGGTCTTCTCTTTAAATAGACTCCCTCAGGTCGACTCTCCATCGTGTCTTGATCAAGGGGAAATTCATCATGACTGAATTGAGATCTCCAGTTACTGCCGGTAGTTTGATGTTGTGATCTTCAATTAACTGTCAGTAGTTTGCTGTTGTAATCTCCAATTAACCGCCGATAGTTTGCTCCGAAAGAATTTGCTTGCTGACCAAGGCATCCTGGTAAAATATAGAAATGTTGCAATTTGGAAAAATGTGACAAGAAGGCATTTTTAGCCACTCATGAACTACCTCAAGCTTGAATCTTTGCTTGTCCTCAAGCAAAATTAGGGAACTTAAGAGAGCAATAACATTAGAGAGAATAAACCTATTAGCAAACGAGTCCAATTGCATATCATATCCCAACAACATTTAAAGTGTGTTCTTAGTGAATTATCCTTTATTTTTTTTAAACAACTAAAGGTCAGACCTATGCATGACTATACTTATGAGACCCTTGACAACTTGCCACATCCATCTTTTAGAGCTAAGAATTCATCACTCAAACTAACATGCTCAAAACTCCTATTTCCTTATAGTAGAATAAGCCCTAAGTGTTCAACATTTTTCTTCCCTAATCTTGAGTAGGATGTATGAAAATCTTCACAAAAGAAACATCACAATAACACAACTAGATTGCATAAGACCTTCGAAGGGTGTGACAAAGTATTAGGCATTGGGTCACGCTGATAAACTCTAGATCTGATCTTGCTTTGAGTGTTAAATGGGTTCAACTAACCCTCTTTTTGTAGGATCTAGATGACACCAAGAGGGGGGG
>LTAE01002191.1:41720-54118 GCA_001647135.1 Pontederia paniculata | reverse complement strand
ATGCAATATATATATGTATATATATCTATTTATCCCAAGACATATCTCTCTTTAAGTTTCCAATCACAGAAATATTATACTTTTACAAACTCAAGGAAGGTTGTTTATGGGTAGGATCTTACCTAACCCACAATCTCATCCATCTTCACACATGGTCGGGTCGGCATTAAAAAAAATCAAATATTTTTTAGATTCGGACCAATCAAAATTAACTAATGATTACATAATGGAATAAATTTTACTTAAAAAAACTCAAGAATGGTATAAAACATATAAATAGAATTAAACTTATTAAAATATAATTACAGGCTACAAAATATTATAAAAAATTACAATCGATTTGGATTGATTTAAATCGAATTATCCCATTAATGTCGGATTGGATCCGAATCCGGCGTCCTGACTCCTGACCCTATTCACCGAAAATTGGCTCGCGCCGAATCTGACCCGAACGCAACCCCTATCGACCGCGGATATAACCCAAGGTTAAAAATTCGAATTACCAATTTGCCACCCAAATCCAACCCCCAAAAAATCACTCGTCTCTTCCGCTATTATTATCGGGCGGCGGCTCCTCGATTTCTCCTTCTTTGTCCCCTTCGCCGTCGGAATCCCTCGCCAAACCCTCTCCCTGCCTCTGCCGCCAGCGACGAGATCTCGTTTCGGAATATTGTAAGTTTTTGAGCTTTCTCCGACGCAATTCCTCGTCTACTATCCTAAATCTCGGTCGATCTTCCGGTGCTCGCTCTCGCTTTTCTGCTGCTCTATATCTAGAGTTCTTTCCCATTTCGAGCTTTTGAGTGGTCGTCCTTGTTTTGTTGCCTCTCTGTTCGATCGTATGGCGCGAATTTGTGCGATTTGTGCTTCTTCTTGGCTGATTTGGCGAAGGTGTTATTCTAGGGTTTATGGTTTTCATGCTCGGTTACGTTGCTTCTTTATATTGTTTTGTATCGTCGATTAGCATATTTCTTGTGCTTCGTGAAAGTTAGACTTTGTAGTGTTGTTTATTCATCGAATTGTTGCTGTGAGGCGTACTGCCTTTTGTCTGCTATGACAATAGAAGCAGATTGCTCAGAAGATGCAAAAGACGAGACCTTTATTTTTATTTTATCAACATGCTGGCTGCGTGGCGTGGATAAGTCAAAGGAGCTTGTATGCTAGCATTGTGTATTTTGAGGTCTCTTGATCCAAGGGCATTTCTATTGAATTATTTAAAAAAAGATGATGCGAATGCTTAATGTGTAAATGAGGTTGTCTGTAAAATTCATAGATAATTTTTTCTATCTAAGTTAGGACATTCTGCAATTATAGTTGAGTTCCCTAATACATATTAGACCATTCTTTTGTATTCTTTATATCTCTTTATCATGAGAGATATATTTATATAAGCTTTCTCATAAACATGTTATATATGACATCCTTAGATACTTTAGGTGTATTTAGGTATTAGAGGATGCATGCCAAACTCCAACTGCACTGGTGGTGCAGAAGCATTAGGAAAAAATCTGGAACATCTCAATGTGGGCAATGTGCTTAGTTCTCACACGAATTAATTTGCCAACCGTGTAATGTATTTGATGAAATCCATTCTTATCTTTGATTTGATGTGTAGTTTTTACTTTTCCTCATGGCCGCTGAGGACCAAAGATTTCTTTTCTGCAGGCTTTCATCTACTATGAAATGCCTTCCATGGAAGAGTAAACTCAATATTTTTTTTGTCTTCAATGGAAGTTCTATAGCAGGACAATGGTTTTCTTCTTTTCTTTTATCCAAAGAAAATGGTTGATTGGAAGATTGGTTTATAAAATATGTGAATTTTGATCTTTACTTTCCTTAGTTTACTTTATTGTTCATGTGAAACTAATTTTGAATTTTATTTAAAATTATGCCTCACGTATAATTTTCAAGGCTTTTATACTTGAGTTATCAATAATTCTGTTAACCTTGATGTTCTTATTATTACTGGGTATCCCTAAATCATTTTGTTTAGGCTGCTTGATGTGTTCTGTTTTATTATAATTTTTAGGCACTCTGTTATATCATAGTTAATTTCATTCTATGATCATCTTGATATGTCATTTTGAATGATTGTATTTGTCTTTTTTGTTGCAGATCATGGATGTTGCTGAGGAGAGTTTCGTTGAAGAAGAGAAACTTGTTGAAGCTGAGGATGCAAATGATGCTAAACAAGAACAAACTGATGATTTGGGTACCGAAGTTGGTGAAAAAAGGTGGCCTGGGTGGCCTGGAGAGAGTGTTTTTCGTATACTTGTTCCAGGCCACAAGGTGGGTGGTCTTATTGGCCGTAAAGGGGAGTACATTAAAAAAATATGTGAGGAATCAAAAGCTCGTATTAAGATTCTTGAAGCACCTGCTGGTGTGCCTGAAAGAGCTGTAAGTTTGTCATTAGCCACAGTCTCACAGATATGATATTTTAGGATAATTTAACTTATATATCTCAGCTCCCATTAAGATGATTATTATCATTGTTTCTCCAAGAGGGCTTCTATTGATGACACATTACATTACATTGCATGATTTAGAAAAGAAATCACAAGTTGGCTGCCAGCACTTGATGAGAACTTATGGTTAAACTCATCTGATGTTCTTCATTTAGACACATCATTTCGGGACATGATTTAAAAGTCTACTGCTGTATTATTCGTAATAAGTGTACCTTTATATCTTCGTCTTCCAATTAAGTAGATGCTATAGATTGAGATAAACTGTGTTTACTATTTAGACCTCAAGTACTGCAAAATTTGGTTTAGAGCTGAGTTTGCTTCTGGTTTTGATGGAGGTAATTTTGTGCATACAATATACAATTTCATGCTTACGCTACATTACTTCCTGATTGAACACCTTTTACTTTTTCAACTAGAAAGAATTTTGCTGGTACATTGGTGGATTGGCTTGAGTAGTTCAATTTGGGTGTTTCGATCAAAGTCATATCTTTTATTACTGCAGAGTCAGAATGAAATGTTATTTTTAATTTTGCCTGAAATAAATGCTAACTTTTTTGTCTTTTCTCCATTGTATTTCGGAAACCTTTTTATATGTTATCATGAGATGGTCATACACTCATAGAGATGCTAATTTTTTCTCTATTTATGTTGTTTAAAGTTTAAACCTTCTCATGAAAATGTTTTGACTATTCTTTCTCATATTTTTTTTAATGGTTAAGTTAGAATGTAGTAGATTCCTGTTGGGTAAATCTGGGAATGCTTTAATCCATCAAAGAATTTAGGAAAAAGAAAGTTCTTGGAAAATTGAGTGTACAACTTCTGCATTTTTTAGACGATGTGGTGAATGCTATTTTAAGATACTTATAACTATGGGGAGCCCACATTCTATATGCTTAAATTGATCTTCTAAGATTGTTGTACCATAATTATAACACATCTGATGATGGGCATTTATTTTGCTTCCCTTTAAACTTCGTTGATTGATTGAAAGCTGCCTACTTCCCTTTTCCTTTCTTCGTGATCTTCTCCAAGAACTAACACTCGTTTTCTGAGTCTGGGGTATAGTGACAGAAAAAGGGTCTCCTTCCTTGGTATGGATCCAGTAACAATGGTAACTATGCCTCCGTGAAAGAAGAGGGATACATGATTGTTTGTATGAGTGGCTGCCAATTATCTAGGACTTATGCTTTAGTCTTTATGTTCCTTTTCATGCTTGAATTTTTTGCGTGAAAGTAATTCTGGCGCTGATCCTTTAAAATTATCTGCGACCTTGTAGGTTTATTCCTATAATCGAGCTCCAGGTGTCAAGACACTTCAAATTGTCCTCCCTTCCATAGATAATTCTTTGCGTCATTGAAAATGCCAATATGTCAATCCCTTTTGAAGCTTCCCAACACCCGCAAATTTTCGACTACTTTTCCGTATGTTCATCTTGTTATTTCTGCTACTGGGCCACTATGTTTCTAAAATCTAAAAGCTAGAAAAAAGAAGGATAATGAAATAACATAAACTATGCAAAAATATGATAAAACAAATGGTATGTGATTCAACATTGAATAATTACTTGGATCCGTAAATTCTTTCTATATCTATTTTTTAATACACCCAACTGAGAATCATTCTATAAGTTCTACAATCGCTAGTCTCACTGTTGTTCATTACTTATGTGCTTCTTTTACTACCTATGATCATTGTCCCATAAATAAAGGTGCAATTATCCAAAAAAGATTTGATGCTACTATGAAGACATTATTCTTTTTCATAGCAGTTTTTCCACAAGATAAATCTCAAAAAAATTATCCATAAGATATTCAAATGGAATTGTGTTTAGAAGTGAAAATGAACAGTAGAATACTTTTTTGAAAAAGGAAAGTAATGTCATTATGTTAGTTGACATGATATCGGAAGATATGAATTGTGTGTAATATATTTGAGAAAAAACCTTTCAACTTAAAGAGACTAGACACTTGTAAATGACTAAGATATGTTGCATCAAATGCTTCCGTCAAAAAGATAAATATATTGTATCAAAAACAGGAGTAACTACCTAAAATCGGTTAAAATTTGTGCTCTGACCCTTCTAGCACAATAACCAAATGAATCTTTGCAGGTTTTTTCTGCAGACATAAGGGAACATATCAAATGATCTTTGTGATTTCAAAATAGAAGGGATCTTTGGGCATCCAAGCTGCAAATTTATCTAAGCTCTTACATATTGGATGACCATCAATGCTTCTCTGGTAATTTCAGAACCCGATTGATTGAGCTGTTGAAGAAAGTCAACATACCTTAAGAAAACCGGAGCTTAAATGTTGGATATGAAACATTCTACAATCTTTAAGGAAAATGAAATGTTAATATTTTAAAGAGTGGAGTTTGACCTTAATATTTTCCTTGGGTACTATGTCATCGCTATAACTCCCAACAACATGCATTTAAGAAAATGAAACATTTGACATTCTAAAAGGGGTTCTTTCTAAAATAACTCCAAAAGAGTTGAATACCGTGAATGATTTCTATTAGCCTGCAAACACAAATGCATGTTTGCAGTTTAACATATGTCAAATGCAATTCGGTATAATTAATGTTTGTAGAAAATGATCAGGCTATAAGATGGGCTTGCAATAATCTAATAAGTAACATATCAGTTGATTTAAAATCCTCTTTTAACGTGTGATCATGCTTATCTTGTAAAATTGGAACAGCTTCAAAGTGACATGATGCCAATGATATACGGGTTTAAATAATGTATAATGCATTCCCTATTGTTGAAATCAGACTCTTGCCAATAGTGTATTTCTATTTGACATTATACTTGACTTGTATGTTGAAGTTTAAGGTAAAACTTAAGGTTGATTCTGTTAAAGTGGTCTTTTTATCTAATTGGAATTCACTCGAGCTTTTTAGATTGGTGAAACATATTGCAACATTAATAGTGTTATCATGTGTTACATAATTATTGGGCTAAATTTAGTTTTACTTTTTACAATTAAACATGATGAGAAAAGATGAATTTTAATGCTTTGATGCTTTTTGCTGCTCTATGTTACCCTAGTTTCCTCAAAATGGGTAGATGGGACAAACCGTCAAATGTATGATTCAAATACTTCATTTAGATACCTAAGGCATCCAGCCGTTGTTAGTACATCAACATCATTCTGGTGGTGCATCTTCTTTGTTTGAGGTTCCAGTAACTCAGTTAGTTTTATTATTGTATGCGATGATATTGCAGGTATATCTTGGTTGCTATTATGAAAGTCTTCTGGTTGATTTGTATGCACGGTAACAATGTACGCAGTATTGACATGTTAGTTCTTATGGTGCTACTAAGCATCGTGCAATAAATCTAGAACTAAAAACTAGAATGAATTTGGGATTAGCAAAAAATTTGTCGAAAGAAGATAAGCTGAAGATGCTTACATAAGATGTATGTTGTTTGATTGCACAATATTTTGGCTACTTGTGATCATAGAATGTTTTCTTATTTTATCATACAATAGTTTATTCTGAAATTCAATTTTTGGCCTCACCTAAATATAACTTCTTTCCAGAAGAAATGCATTTGTTTAGAAAGACATAAAATACAACTTTAAGGGATAGTATGCTATTTTAACACAGTCCTTATCACCTATAATTCTGTTGTACTAAAACTGATGAAATTTCTTGAAAATTAATTTTACAGGACAATTCTACATGACAACTTTCGTTCTTGATTAACATTTTGACGAGTTTTTAGTTGGTCTTAAGATAAAATGCCCTTGACAAGAATAAAAGAACAAAAATAATCAAATGCATTGGGTCTTACTGTATCCAAATAATGCAAGTGTCTAATGAATTTGGGAGTATGCATTGTTCCTCACTTATATTAGTGTGGCTTGTGTTACCTGAACAGTTCATTTTGTATCCCCATATTCATGCAGTTACATGACTCTACCGTGGAACTTCCATAATTTAATAGCAAAATTCTAAGTTTTTTGAAATTTCCCAAGTCCTCTGGATGATGGATCTCCAGCCTCTTCCCCTTCAGGAAAAAAAAATTTACCCAAGTTCTTAAAAAAAATCTCAAATCCAACCATTGGATATGACAAATATCCAACTATTTTTTGAGGCATCATGTCCAACTATTTTCTTCTTTTTACATAAAGATTTCTTTCTTCTGCGTCCATTTCATTTTGTTATTCAGGAGGTAAAAACTTCTTTACATGGTTCGTATCTTATTTCTTATGCTTCTTTCTTGCATACTCAAATACTTGACCTTATCACTCGAGAAATATTGAGGATGTTTAATATTTTTGTTTCTCCCTTTCAAAAATTTATTTCTACTTCAAGCTGACACTTGATGTTACTTTGTTCTCATTAAGGTAATGATCTCAGCAAAGGAGGAACCTGATTTTTCAGTTCCTCCTGCTATTGATGGCTTGCTAAGGGTTCACAAGCACATAATTGACAATTTAGATGGGGAGTCTGCTCATCCCCCACAAGGTCCTGGTAACATAGTGCACACGAGATTGCTTGTTGCAGCTACACAAGCAGGGAGTCTCATTGGTAAACAGGGAGCAACAATAAAATCCATTCAAGAGGCATCTAATTCAGTTGTTCGTATTCTTGGTACATTTTCTTTCTTGACATACTTATTTTTACTCCAACTTTGAACATTGACCAGTAGTGTTTTATGTTCTTATGCCTGCAAGATTTCAACTGTTCATTTCTTTTAATTTCATCAATCTTTACTTACAGAAAAAAATGATTCCTTGATCTTTTTATTTTATTTGTTCTCTTGCAGAAAATCTACCCCCTGTTGCTTTGCAAGATGACAGGGTTGTTGAGATACAAGGAGATCCAAGCGGAAGGCATAAAGCTGTAGAACTAATTGCATTACATTTAAGGAAGTTTTTAGTTGATCGTAGTGTACTACAACTATTTGAAAAACCGGTAAGTTGATTTATTTTTGTATGAAGGGGCTGTGCTGGAAGTCAATATCATACATGCTTAAACATAGTAGTTCTGTAATAATTTATACTGAATTCATGAATCTTTATCATGTTATAGATTATGCAGAGTATGCATATGGAGCAGTCTATGCCCCCTCCTCAACCATGGGGTCCTCCACAAGGTCTCCCTCCAAGTGGTGGTGGTTCAGGCTATGGTGCAAAACCTCAGTTCATGCCTCCACGACCACATGATCACTATTACCCCCCGCCTGACCTCCCTCCTCTGGACAAGCAACCTCATCATGGCATATCAATGTATGGACAGAATGCACCTCATATGGGGGTCCATTCTACGAGTCAACAAGCATCGTCCATGGTGTCGCAGGTATATTGTATGATTAACTTGACGTAATACCTGATCATCAAAAGCCTTCTGAAAATATGATTACCCTGCTGTTATCTTGTCTGTCTGCAGATCACTAATCACATGCAGATTCCGCTTTCATATGCTGATGCTGTAATTGGTGCAGCTGGTGCTAATATTAGCTATATTCGTCGTTCCAGTGGTGCAACAATTACAATACAGGAAACAAGAGGGGTTCCTGGTGAGATGACTGTTGAGATTACTGGAAGTGCTGCTCAGGTTCAAACTGCTCAGCAGTTGATACAGGTATGCTCTTTCCTTAAAAGTCTTATTATCTACATTTCCTTCAACAATTTATGGGTCTTCTTGTGAACTGCTAAAGATTCGGTAGCTAAAAACGAATATTGATTTTAATCAGAGTCCCTGTCCTCTTTCAAGATATGCTTTTATCATGAGTAAACTGATCTAGGTCCTAAATGTGCTGATAAATTTAGATGTTACAGACATGGATGGATGGTATTGCCTGTATGGACAATATCACTGATGAAATAGTGATACTTTTACTTCCTGAGAGGACTTTCTCCTTTCCAGTGCACAAAACATGTTTTGCAAAGGTTTTCACTTGTAACGATATATCTTATTTTAAATGCAGAATTTCATGGCTGATGCTGCACCAGCTCCAGCACCAACTGCGCCAAACTCGATGGGCCCTGTGGATCAGGGTTACGGATCATACCCATCACATGGAACTATGTATGGATCTCCTCCTGCCAACGCTGGACCTGCTGCACACAGTGGAGGATATGGCTCAGCCTATGGGACCAACTATGGTTATTAGATATGTTCAGAAGCTTTTAGTAGGAATGGTATATTTACTGCAGAACTTCACCGGAAAGATAAACCTGATATTGTGCTAGAGAATTTCTGCTGGGGGTTGTAGTTACCCACTGTTAGGGTTTCATATCTAATGTTTGCATTCTATACATTAACTCTAGCGTTTGGAAGCTTCCAGTTGTTTCGGTACTTTGCAATTGAAGCCACCTAACAAATTTCATTGCTGTTAGTTGATGTCATTCATTCATCCTACCTCTCTGTGTGTGCGTAGCTTGCTAATTTGGCCTAGATTCAGTTGAATTCTTCTTATTTCACGTGTTTCACTGTTTGCTGAAAGCTTCCACTCTCCCATGCCCGGACTGAATGTGCTGCCATTCTGTCCCAAACTTATGTATATGGAATCCTAATCTGCTAATATGGATTCCGGAATATGCTTTATTCATGTTTCAGAGTGCGTGGCTGAAAATAATGTCGGTTGCACCTTTTTATATTCGGATTTGTGATGCCAATGAAATGTTACCATTCTGTTATACCTTTGTAATGCTTGTTTTTATTAGAAGCACACGCCTCGATCTTAGGAGTAGTTTAGTTTGATAAACTCCTTGTAACTATAAATTTTGTTATAATTAGAAATTCTGATTTTTATTTACAGTACTTATTTTTTTTTATTTGGATAGAATGCAAATAAAATTTTAAAAAATAAATTTTGTTATTTGGTTTAAATTAAAAAATTGACGTAAGTATTTAATTAAAATGAATATTATCATATAATAATAATAAAATAAATAATTAGGTAAAATATAAATGATTTTTAAATATTTTTTTTTTATTTTTTTGATATAAATTGTATTTACATGTAATTACATTTTTAGCATAATTTTTTGTGTGTAGTAAATACAATTACTTGCTGGATTCGTGAAATTTTAATTTTCACTAATACATCAAATCAAATCACACTGTTAATCTCGTTTCTATTTTTTTTAATTCCGTAATTCACCATTTGTTTTCTTTAGAAACATATAGTGGATATTACTTTGCCTTTTGGTTTCTGCATCTAGAGTTGCATTCAGGTTTCTGTTCTTCTAAGTGGTTATGTGATGATATTCCACATTTTTTGATAGTTTTGTGTGTACTCATTGCTTATGGAAAGCAAACATGACCATGGATCGCTTAGCGAATATTGAAAGAGCGTCGGCTATTGATATTTTTTGGGAGGAAGGCTTCCCTCGAAGCCTATTCGAGATATTATATTTTCGCTCTTGTGATCTTTTCGCTAATAGATAATTTATCAAAAAAATAATTTTTAACTGGTAAGGTTCTGATAGGTCTTAGTCTTGTTGCTCTTGTACAGAGATTTTGAATAATTGGAGGGAGATTCGTACATTCCCTTGATTATCCCATGAGCCACTATTCCCTCTTCTGCGGTGTACAGATTTTGGACTTCGTTCTTCTCTCTATGATTTTAATGCCATTACTTTTCATATGTTAATTTCTTCCACTGTCATCCTCATTGATTGCCATATGAGTTGAACATTGTGTTCCCTCCCGTCACTCGATGAACAATAATCAATTTTGTCCCAACTTCAAACCTGTCAAGATTTACATGATCAATTCTTATTCTTGTCCTGTTGTTGGAATCAGATGAGACGTTGCATTGTCTCTGTGGCGTTCTCTCAACTATTCACATATTTCCGACCGTCCACGTCGCGGATGCATGACACCGACGTCCCCGTCACCAAATAATTTACCACCAAACCTTTTGTCCTTCTTTTCCTTGTGTATTATTCTTTTACTTTTATTATCAACTAGGTATTTATATAAATCTAATATTGGATCATCACTATTCTGATTAATATAGTGTCAACTATTACGAATAATTTTTTAGGTACGTCAAATTTCAAACCTAATTAAGTGAGAAAAAAAACTATTATCACTCTATTCAACATCTGCTATTTTATTGGAAAATTTTGAAGTCCAAATTTTACACTCGTAAAAAAGAAACCAATTTTTTACTTAACAAAAGAGACTTTTAAAATGAAATTAGTTTTCCACTTCGGTTTTAATTTGTCATTAGAAAAAGCCAGCAACTCCTTATGTGGGCGAATTTAAGCACTTAATCTATTTTTATTTAAATCGTCTCAATTTTCACTTGGAAATGAATATTTCCTAGTGGTACAGGATACACATGTCCTTATTCCTATTTCTCATAATAAGTTTGTGTTTTTTTCTTAATTGGATATTTTTGTCATGTTATTTCTAGATATCAAATCACTAAATTCAAAAAGGAGCGTACCAATGAAAACAAAAAACCTTGATTCAACTGAATTAATACCAAAATCGCGCGAAGTAATGAACTCATCTAACAAATGCTAAGTCATATTTTTAGGCTTGGAAAATAGAATCTCAAGTTATAGATTTAATAAATTAATTCTAATTATATTTAGATGAACTAAAATATAATAACTATACATATATTTTAGTAAGACGTTTGAATAAAAAGTAAAAATGAAAAATAAAAAGTATTTTAATAAATATTTATCTTCTTAATTTTAAAAATGATAATTAACAAATAATATTTAATATTTATTAATAGTAAATATTTACCTTCTTAATTTTAAAAATGATAATTAAATAAATATTTAATATTTATCTTCTTAATTTTATTAATTTTAAAAATGATAATAAGTAATATAAAACTAATCTTCTTACGAATAAATATTTTCATAAAATTGTTTTGTTTAAAACTCGATTAAAAATATTAAAAAATAATAGTGAATAAATATATAAAATTAATATTTTCAGTTTTAAAAATATGAACTAAAACTATTTAAAAATAATTAATAAAAAAATAAAATGTTAATCTCATGAATTAAAATTGAATAATAATAATTTCATAAAAACATTTTTTTTTTAAAAACAAAAAAAGTATACATGTCTTATAAATTAATAAACCACCACCACAACAACTACCGCCAACACGAGCAACTGAAACGAAACGAAGAGAATTTTTTTAAATACCAACTTTTTCCTTCTTTCTCGCGTCGATTTCGAAGAAGAGCTCCTCAGGTCAGTTTCCTCGTCGATCCAGAACCATATTTTTTTATCCCTCTTTTCGGGGGATTCTATTCGAACTGTCGCTGCGAATTCGATCGGTTTGAGGCGGCGGAGGAAACAATGTCTGGCTCGCTCGGGGGTTTCGCGGACTTGATACTGAATTCGGCGGTCACGGAGACCCTGGTCGACGTCCTGCTCTGCGGGGTGACGATCTGGGTGGCCGTCATGGTCGGGCTGGTGATCGGGTGGTCGTGGCGGCCGCGGTGGTCGGGGCTGCTCTTCCTGGGGGAGCGGAGCAAGCTCAAATTCTTGTGGACGGTTGCGCCGCCGGGTCTCGGGGCCCGCAGGCTGTGGCTAGCGTTCACCGCGCTGTCGACGCTTTCGGTTTGCCGGAGGTTTTGGTGGAGTTCTAATGGGAAGGGCACGGCGGCGGACCGTCCGACTGAAATGCCTGCAGGGGGAGCTGATGGTAGTTGTCATTCCAGGTTAGGGTTTTAATCTGTGTTTGTTTAACAAAACTCGTCTTATAAGCTTTTGGACTGCACCGTATGTCTTTATGATGCCTTATTTCTTTTCAATTGAGACGGCATACTGTATAATTTGAAAAGAAAATTGCATCTTTGATCTTCCATCCTTGCACTTTAAATTCCAATAAAGTGATGGTTTTAAGAAAATAAGCCTCTATCGTAAAAGATGCATACAGAAATTTTAAGTCCAAGGATGCGTCCATATGCAGTGATCGAGGGGGGG
>LTAE01002191.1:15798-41529 GCA_001647135.1 Pontederia paniculata | reverse complement strand
ATATATATATATATATTTATATGTGTGTGTGTTCCATCTAGAGAATGAGCATGATTTACTTGTGAAAACAATATGAGAGTTGTATAGACGTGTTGTTGTTGTATAACTTTCGGTTATATGAACAATTTGACAATGATAACTTTTTTGTTCTCATTTAGATTTATTCCATAAGGTTTCATTATTGGTGTGCATGTTTACAGAAAACAAATGAAGTTGGAACGAGCCCTTGGTGCAAAATATTTCCTCTGTTAATGTAATATTTGAACATGTTATTTCATTAGCTTTGTACAAAGTACATGGTTACCTGAACTTCATTGTCTCTGGATTATCGAATTTAACATTTACTATCCCTTACTCCTCCAGTTTGACCAGCGAGAAATCTGAGAGTGAATGTGATACAGTCACAGAGAAAGATTTGGAGCATTTCTTGCATCTTCTAGATGGTAAAGTTGGAGATGCAGCTTGGCAGATTCAGATGGAACGCACCACACCAAACATGAGCTACCAAGCATGGCGTTATGATCCTGGGGTATGCCTACATCCGAGAGTTAATTATTTTAATTGGATTATCTGTATACAATTTATTAGTAAAAAAATTATTAGCATGATGTTACCCTAACTACTCTCAAGCTTTAATCAAGCAGAAATTTATTAGTCAGAAGAAGGTGGCCTATTTAATAACCATCCAAGGGCCTTAATAAGGTTCCAAGCATCTTGAATTCCCAATAAAGGAAACTAGTAAAACTAAGAAAAGTGAAACAAACTAATGGACTTAGGCCCATAACTAAGTATTCCAATGTCTGTGCTCGTTACAAATAACAGGGGCTTGTTCAACATCAACTTTCCCGATGGAGATGAACTCAACTTCGGAGCATCAAATAAATTAGTATCAATGTGGCGAAATTCCTCCTTAGTGATCCAAGTAACATCCTGTACCAAACAATTAGAAATGCGAACCAAGAAAAATTGAAGTTGTCTATGTGATGTAAAGATAGTGTGGTCCTCAAGAACATCGGTAATGCGCTCTGCAAGTGTAGACGATGTAGTAGGAATAACATGCACTTGAAAATGGGCAGTAGTAAACCCAACCGGCGGAGGAGGCTCAAATGTTCCTCGATAAGGATACAAATTTTTGACATTGAACATCAAGCTAACGGCCATATTATGGCAAATCAAGTATATAATCGTTGAGTTCTTATCGGCTAAGAATTTTGAATGAACCAATTGCTCAAGCATCCAACTTCTTGAAACAATTATGGGATGTTGTTCAGGACACATACTAGTCATCAAATAATCACCAAGCTGAAAATCCATAGATTTGCAATGCACATGTACTATAAGTTTGTAATCCGAATTGTTAGTCAAATTTTGTCGATTTTCGACATAGACATTAGCAATATGTTGAGCAAAAGAAATGACTATCAGATGGGAGGGGAATAAGATCAACAAGCATACATGGTTTACAACAAGTAACAATATCAAAAGGACTATGACTAGTGTTTTGATTAACAAAACTATAATAAACTAACTATAATAAACAAACTCAACGATGGGCAAGAAAAGATCTTAATTAGCAAGAGATTAGCCGACAAGACACCTAAGAAAATTCCCTAAAGTCCGATTATTAGCTTATTTTGTTTGATCGTCAGTTTGGGGATGAAAGACAAAAGAAAGCTTGAGATGGGTACCAAAAACTCCTAAAGTAACTTGTAAACTTGACATCATGATCAGAACTATACAAAAAGGAAGACCATGTAGCTAAGCTACATAAATAAAAAAACAAACAAGCAAGATGTGAAGCATCAATAGTTTTACTATGCGGAATGAAGCAACCGCCATCTTCGAAAAACAATCCCCAATGATGAAAATAGAATCCTGCCTAGCTCAAGTACGAGGGAGTCCGAGAATGAAATCCATATTAAGATCTTTCTATGGTTCATGAGGACTGGTAGAGGAGTATAAAGGCCAATATTTTTTTACGGGTTTTAGCCGCTTGACAAGTGTGACATTTGGATAGTATACAAACATCACGTCGAGTAAAATCAATCCATAACTAAGGCAACACTCTTACTACAACGAAAATGTCCACCGTTACCATAAAAATGCAATTCTTAAACAAGAAAATCACACATAGATGCGGTAAGCATGCATAACTGAATTCCATGAAAAAGATATCATTCTCGGACAACAAAATCAGGAAGTAAAGGAGACAGCCGTCTGAAATGGTATGATAAATCTCAGCAAAATTAGGCAAGAGAAATTATGCATCTTTTAAACCTTCAAAACAAATCACTTGTTGGACACTAACATAATGCAACAGAGTTAAACAACTCAAAGTATCGACAACCTTTTTTTCAACATTAGAGCAATGTTTATGAACGAAAGAGGTGTAAGACTTTAGAACTGAGGCCATTTCAAATATCGTAAAGCTTGATTATAAACCACAAGATAAATTCATTGGGTAACAAGCAATAATGTCATATCGAAGAGATTGAACAATTGCATATAATTTCCAATAGTATGTGGAATATTGTCGTCTTGTATCATTGAATTTCTTACTAAAGAACAATCAAATGTCCTTTTGACTCAAGACCCCTTCTACTCCAAAAGCATGATAGGCAACACCAAAAGGTACGGAAAAATCAACATAACACAACACTTGTGTATGGAAGGGGGTAAGACTCGGATGCCGAAAGTATTTTGATGAAATTTATCACGCTTCATAAAATCAGTGAGGCATGCAAGTGCTAAAATCTCAAATGAAATGACAAAGTTCAGAATTGCTCGAATTTTCTTAGGGTTCACCATAAATCGAAGGCAAAAATAATAAAATCAAGGAAGGTAACATTACGTTGAAGAAACGAGCATTTCTTTTAATTAACATACAATTTTTCTTGACGAAATGTATCAAAGATTGTACACAAATGCATGATGTGAAATTATGTGCATGTTCACAAAGAATAATAAATTATCAAAGATGGTGTAACGATTGTCGAGGTTGAGTTTTAGGTAGTAATCTTGAATGAGAGCAATTTGATATAGGAGGCTGCAATAGATTATGTTTGATTATAATTTGCCACTAAACTTGAAAGAATAAGTATTAGATCGACCTTCGTTTTGTGCATCCATATCATAAATCTAGGATCTCCCTAAGCTAATATAACCAACATCCATAGGAAGAACATATCGCCAAGTGTGGGGTGAGTAAGACCGTAGAGTAGCAGACATTAAACAATGCTCTAAAACATGAAGATTCGTGATTTACCTAGTGAACTAATTAGGACTTACCTAGTAGTGCGATTCATACACTTCACGCCCTCTGTAAAGATTATATTTTGAGAGCTCCCACTATCGATCAAATGCTTACTATTGTTATCACTGTGTTTGATGATGGTATAACAAGGTGTAGTGTGTTTCCACTTGTCATCGAATGGGGAAATGGCTAGGATGCACATCACATGAATATGTCGTCCTCGGAGAATGATCCTTGGTGTCAGAAGGTTCTGAAAAAGAATCTACCTCCTCACAAATGTCTTTTGAATTATCTTCAGGAGTGTCCATTGACTCATAAGTGACCACTAACACCCAACAAGGATATTGAGAAGCAACATGCCCACACTCTGACAATGGTAACAAGTTCGATTTCATGGAGGAAGACATATGGTGGAGGAAGGTTGTTGAATTCAAGGAGATGGTGTAGCATGACGGACGATCGAACAAGGAGGAAGTTGTTGGATACGAGAATCAACAAAAACCGAGGTAGTGCAATGACTAGTGAAAAATTTTAAGACTCAATTTTGAGGGATTTATAAAAGGCATAATCTAAAAAGTCGTATTCCTGCAATTCATTTCATGCTTAATGCCATAGCACAAATGATTTACAAACCTTGTTGCCATAACCAACTCAATATTGTATTATGTATCTATTTTTAACTTCCTCAATTGTTACATATACTCTTAGACAGAAGAGGAACCTTGATATAAATCCAACCAAGCCTCCATCAACTGTTGTTGGTAATGTAGGGGAACATATCGTTCCATTTCAACCCAAAGACAAATTGGTGGTTAGTTGAGGCATTAGAAATTACGAACATTTGGCAAACCCGAGTTTCATTTTGGTGATGCAGCCTTATGCAGTCATATCATAGTAGTTTTTTTATATTAGCAAGCCATTATATTAAAATCTTTGGATCTAATATGCCGTGAAAGGATGGGGCATCTACTTTCACCTTACTAGTGATATGGTCATAATATGGGTGCATCATATTCATGTAGTTATCTGGAGTACATAGTGCGTACTCATGTCTTTGATGGTGACCAGATGGATTTTCTACATGCGTATAATGTCATGTTAGCCGACAGAGGTCGGATAGTTGGTTTCTTAGTGTGACAAGGATGGAGGAGAAAATATGATTATGGAGATTCGAAGATGATGACAAAGTATCATAATTTGCCTTCGTATTTGGGAACATCCCTCTCATGCGGGGTTTTGAGAAACTAATGCCCAAAGAATTGTGGACAATCTTATAATGGGGGGAGGGGAGAATTACTGCTCATGCGGCTCAGGACCGGATCGTGTGTTTGATATGTTTGGCAGCTGTGGTTAATGTAGCAACTTGGCGACACACTTCCTCAATCATTACTTTCATGGATACTAAAGAAGGCTTGTCATTAGGACCTGAACTGGAGCTAATATTGGACAGAGGCTTTTTAGAATTACTCTTCATATTGTAATATCACTACTGAAATTCAAAAGAAATTATTAAAAGCAACTAAAACAATGAACAAATTGAATGACGAGCAAATATAGAAGTCAGTAGTGATATGTAAATACACGTGTATGAGAACAGTACCTGGACATCACCGGGATGGAAAAAGGTTTAAATATTTGAATGGAGTTAATCTCACAATCCTAAAGGACCCTTTAGGAATGTACTTATTTGTCAAAATATTAAGCAAGAAAGGTAATGCAATGAGTAAAGGAAGTACTTGATATGCTGAAAATTAGGTCCTTCCCTTGTTGATAGCTGGCTGCAGAGAAAGTGACAGTCGGAGGGTGGCAGAACCAGGCTGGGATGTGAAGTGGCAGCAGCTGCAATGAACGCGACAATGGTTTTGGTGAATGCCACAGCAGCAGTGACAGTGACAGCGGCGATAGGCACCAATGGCAGCAGGTGGTTGTGGAAGCCGCAGCAGGAGTTTGTGGAAGTGGCATCAGCACTTGGCAGCGGCAATGCAATGTGGAAACATCACAACAGCGGCAGTACTGTAGCGCGGTGGTACTATAGCAGCATTACTGTAATGTGACACTGTAGCAGTAACTGTAGCCCGGTGGGCAATGGATCACGACGGTTGCTGTATTGCTCTGGATGAGGGCGATTGAGAAGTTAGGGTTTGTGAAAACAAGATCACAATTGTTTGATGAAGATCAAAGGTTATTTGTTGTGATACCAATTGATGTAACCCTAACTATTTAACAATCATCCAGAGCTTTATAGGATTCCAGGCACCATGTATTCCGCATACAAGGAAACTAGTAAAACTAAGAAAAGGTAAACAAACTAATAGGAAATAAACTAAGGGGCTCAGGTCCATAACTAAGTCTTCCAACGCGGTGCTCATAACAAATAATCGGGGCTTGTTCTGCGTCGTTGCACACTTTGGCAGACAACCTCTCCTTCTTAAAAGAAAAGAAAATGATTTATCTTATATCCAATTTCTTCTACAAAGTTTCTAACAAACTATTCTTTCAAATATTTATAATTTGCATGTCTTTCTCTTGGTTTTTTTGCATGTAAAACTGCTTGCATGTATGTTCTTAACGGTTCTGAAATAAAGTTTGTCCTTCTCACTCAATTTTCATACTGTTATTAAACTTGGTTTGCATATTCAGGTGGCACCTATAATTTATCACAGCAGAACAGTTTTCGAAGATGCAATTCCTGAATTGGTGAGGAATTTCTTCTGGGATGATGACTTTCGGCCCAAATGGGATTCCATGCTTGCATACTCTAAAATATTGGAGGAATTCCATGAAAGTGGAACCATGATCGTGCACTGGATAAAGAAGGTTTGAGTAAGAAATATTAGTAACTTAAAAGTACCTACTAATAACTACATGAGAATAAGCTCATCCTCTTTATCCTATGCAGTTTCCATTTTTTTGCAGTGATCGTGAATATATAATTGGGCGTCGGATATGGGAGTCTCCTAGGACCTATTACTGTGTGACAAAGGTACCATATGACATTATCTTCCATATTATTCAAAAGTACCAGAGATGATGCCTGATACTTTTATTTCTTTCTATCAGCTGCCTCTTTTGCCTCCTTTTTAGTTACAATCTTCTACGTGTATTGATATATTTTCTTATGCATGTAATCCTGGTAGGAATACACATAGAGTTATCGGACAACACATATCGATTGAGCATGCGGTTTGTTCAGAAAAACCTCCTAGCCTATAATTGATATTCCTCAGGATATGTGAATTGACAACATCTATTTCTGATAGGATTTGACAAAAAATTGGGCATACTAACATAGTACTATATCCTTCTTTTACATGACTTTTTATTCTGTCCTTTCCAAGATCTCCCGTGTTTATGATGCATACTCCTGCTAGCAGTAGGAACTCATTACATGGCTAAAAGTAAATCCATACATTTTTAAAAATTTGAATACTATTGTAAATGACTATAATATGTTAATAAGAAAATAAGCCTTAATAAGCAAGAAGAAAATGAATTCTTTAAACTCTCTCTCTCTAAAAAAAAAGAAAAGTAAATAATTTACACATGCTTTACTGATGATTTTAAACTCTCAATCTCAGGGAGTTCCATACTCATCTTTACCCAACAAGAATGAAAGGCCAAGGCGTGTTGAGGTGTATTTCTCAAGTTGGCGGATCAGAGCCGGTAAGATTCATCCTTGGTTTTATTTAGATATGTACACCTCTTATAGTATCATAAGCTGTTGCAGTATATTTGTTAGGCGTGCTCTTTCATTTCTAGTTGCATGCTAACCTGAGAAGTTGAGCACTTGAGCTAACTAGCTTCATCTGATGTTTATCCTGCAATGCAATGAATGCTAACATCAGCTGGCATATGAGTTAATTAGGTGCATCAGAATGTGCACTTGTGTCAGTAGTCCCTTGTGGATCATAACATATTTGTGGAGCAGCAAAAGTGGTCTGATTCGCACCTCTCATGTGCATAAAAGCCAACTGAAATGGACAACTGCTGTTCAGTCAGTAAGTGACAAACAACAGTGCTCTAACACAGTAATCAATCATTAGTTGCATTAAGAAAACCACAAGAATCTAGAATAAACATCTAGCGGATTTGAGTAAAGACACTAACTTCTTTCAAAAGAAATAGTACACTAACTAAATGTCTTATTAGTTATCAGATAAACTCTTATTTTCTTGTTTCATCTCATGATTGCAGTTGAGTCACGCAAGCGAGACGGTCAGCATTCTGCTTGTGAGGTAACTCTGATTCACTATGAAGACATGGGCATTCCGAAGGATATTGCCAAACTTGGAGTTCGTCACGCCATGTGGGGAGCTGTTAAAAAGTTGCACTCTGGCATGAGAGCATATCAGTTGCTGAAGAAGACTGAAACGTCGCTCTCTAGAAGTGCACTCATGGCGCATATCACTACCAAGATCCCAGATAATGGAACCATCACTCTTCTAGGCCTTGAACCATCGACTACTATAAAGGAAGCCAATTTCAGCAATGACACCGCTCGTGGGATCGATTGGAAATGGGTCGTTATTGGCGGAGTTGCTTTGGTCTGCGGCCTTCAGACTGGTATCATAGGCAAGGCTCTAATGTTTGGTGCTGCTAGAAGGCTTGGAAGAAAATGAGGGTTTCCTCTGTTTTCTTGAGGCCATATAATTCTGAATGGAGGCTAAGCCACACAAAATTTTCCAGTTAGAATATATTTCTCTCTAATACGGTTATATTGTATGCCATAATACAAATCTCATGTGTATATAATCTTAATGTAATTTGAGGAGATCGATGGCGTTTCCACGAACCTTGATAGTTTGTGTCTCCAACTTACACCTCTCACTACCTTGTTCGGTTCGAACGTGGCGGTGTGTGCATCGTATATGAAATTATAATTTGTAACATATGATATAGCTTTATATGCGTATGCTTTTTTAATCCATCAAACTAGTAGAACACTGTTTCATGATCTTATCCAGATCCTTAACTCCTATTGGACCTAATTGTTCAGAGGGGGCCTCTCTGTCCAAGTTCCAGCAGTTGCAAAAAGTTATGGTCCATAAATACCCTGTTCATGATCTTTCGGGGAGCGTTTGGTTCGTGAATATAGATAGAATAAACATAATCATTTTATTTAGTTTAAGAAAAATAAATTATTCTATCATAATATAAAATAAATTATCTCTCAAAAAATTATTATATTCATGAAATTATTATTTTTTAAATATCAAATGTTGCAATTTAGTGAGTGTTTGATGGATTAAGATAAAACAAACTCTTATTCGACCGTTAACTTTAGTCAAACAGGGTCACATATTTATTTCAATTATTTTAACTGCAACCCATTGGGCTCCACATATTTTTACGACTAGAATTTTGTCTTTCAATAATTGATTGCAAGAAACTGTATCTTCAAATGGCATTGTTATCTTCTTTTACCACAATAACAACATTATGCACATTTCTTCATAAGTTATATCTGTTGTTATGCTGGAATCAGTCTTCAACTAACACGCGACGGATGAACGGCACGAAACACTGCATTTGCATGTGACGCCTCCAAATCAATCATTTTTACTGTGAAATGTTGAGAAGTGAAAAAAAATGGATTTATTTTCGATTGAATTTTTTTTTTGGATGAAGACATAAAGATCTAAAGTAAAATGGCTGTCAGAAAGGCATTGAATGATGCTACTTGCCTAAAACATAAAAGATTCTTTCGCGCGCCCCGAGCAAAAACTAGAGGCCCTCGTTCGTCCACGTGTCAGAATGTGAGCCTCCAGAATGAGGGACGGGCATGGAACAATGACGCAAAGCTGCCAGTTCTCATCTTGCAAGCTTCATCTCCTGTGAAAAAAAGAACTCTTTTCTTTTTCCAGGTAAAGTTTCCAACATTTAGATTTTTATTGCAGCTCTGTAAAGTGGAGGCACCGCCACGAGACCCGTTGCAGGGGAAAAACCAGATGGATGCAGAGGTCAGAATGAGAGAACACAAGAAAAAAGTGCTCAAACAGGTAGTTCTTTTTTTCTTTTTGCTTTTCTTTTATCCTTTGGCTTTGCAGTCTGATCTGTTGTCGAAAGTCGGATGGGATTTTATTTGTGTTTCCGCGCATGTTAAGATTCAGATCGGTCGGAAGATGTAGAGTTTTCTTATTTTGTTTGCTGGATTTCCCTGTTTTGGTAGCAGTTTTAGATTCATGTTCTGAACTACATAGGAAATGACTTCTTGTGACGTTGACAGCAATTTCGTATGTTTTCCTTTTAAGTGGCGATGACATTTGCTCAAATTTCTCATTGTTAATTGGAGTAGGATCACTTTTGGGGCAACTGATTCTTACTTCATCTGCAAAAGTTCGAATGCTGCTAGTAGATGCCAAGTTCTCATTTTTTGTCTATTTTCTTTCTAATTATCATCCACGCTTGAGAGATTTAGAGCTCCATAGTTCATTTTTCTGCATAGGCGATATGGACTTGATGGGGTTTTTACGATGGATCTCATTTATGGCAGTGGTCTTGAGCCTTTTCCATCAAAACCATATATTCCCTGCATTTTCTTTGCATGCATATGTTCTTTTTCTCTTTAAAGTTGAAAATGACTGCATAGTTCTTTGCATATATCGATTAGATATGTACTTACATTTTAACTCCCTTCGAGCCAAAATAATATCATTCTCGCGTGAAACACTTTGACCTCTACTGGCATCTCTTCTCTTTCTACTTGATATGTTGTTTAGTTCTTTATAAAAGCCAAGGCAGAAGTACCTGATTTAATGGTTACGAGGATCACAGAGGAAAGAAGGAAAAAAGGAAAAAGGTTTCCAACACCAATGGATTTTCTATAAAATGTTTACTGAAGTATCTATCTTTCAGTGAGCATGAACAAATTCAAGAAGCCAATGACGGAGATAGTATATGTCTTGAGCTCTGCAGAGTAGCAGTTCAATGGAATAAAGTTATACAGATTCAGGTGCAGGTGCAAATGCAGGGAAGATACGGTATATATTTCGCCTCAGTCCTCCCTCCAACCTCATCTGGTCTTCTCACAGAGGCTTGAGTCTAAAATATGCTCAACCCAGAGCAGGTGAAAGTAATGGTCTCTTTCTGGAGCATAAAATCATTTAATGTAGTAATTTTATTCCAGCAGCTTCCAGTTTCTTGTGACAGTTGAACTGAAAATTGTGCTGCAGATGGATTGTGTATAATGCAGTCAAAATTGATTGCTTGAACAAGAAATTCTAATGTATACATTGTTTTACTCCTACGTATTGCAGATGATGTAACGACTTCATCTGTGACAAGTTCACATGAATATGGTTCAAGTAAGTATGAAGAACTGCTTCTTCCTGTTTGAAATTGTTTAGAAAAATGCTCTTTCTTTTCAAAAAAGTTCTATGACTAATTGCAACTTTTCTTTAAAAGGTTGTTGTGGAGAGATGAAATTAGTAAACAAAAAGGAAGGTGTTGGAGAAAGTAAGCTAGATGATTATCATCCAGGTGAGAAGGAAGAGATGTGCTTCACC
The DNA here is from genome assembly GCA_001647135.1 of Pontederia paniculata. NCBI lineage: Eukaryota > Viridiplantae > Streptophyta > Magnoliopsida > Commelinales > Pontederiaceae > Pontederia > Pontederia paniculata. The sequence continues at coordinate 30,771 of LTAE01002191.1, read as the reverse complement.
AACAGCTCTGAAGATTTCTGTGTTAACGGTGCGGTAGCAGGTGCACTATGTGTCGTTCACAGTAAGATTTCTTACCCTGCTAGTTATATATGGGCAATTATTGTTTATCTAATAAAAGCACATCACTTTCTAGGTCAAGATAAGATTGTTAGAAGTCATAATTCTGCATCCTATGATGGAAAAGAACCCAGGTCTGATGCAGCAGAAATAGAAGCTGAATGTGCAACTAATCTTGGTCCTCCAAAATGTCACTCTGAATACGTAGTTGGAAGAGAAAGCTATCAGAAATATGGATTCAAAAGAACATCTGGTTCTGGAAATCCAAAATTGGCAAAGCATTTGAATCCAGAATTCAGTTGTGAATCTGCTAGACATGGATGTATTGGCCTAACTTCAAATAATGCAGAACAAAATGGTACTCCTATCACAATACACCTCTCCAACTACACTTTAAGCAGTCAACAGTGTTCAAGTGATATAGCACCTCTAAACTTACAGCATGAAAGCAAGTTGGTCAATCCTGCAGCTGTACAGCCTCAAGATGCAGGTACAAATGAAAAACATGAAGCCAATTACCATTCAATTAGATCCGAAAAAGAGAAAGAGCACCAACTGAATGAACGATGTCAGGAAAAGGGCAAGGAAAAAATTCTTCAATGTAGTGAGGACTGTTGTAGCACATCGAAAAATAGAGAAGATTGTAGTGAGAGTGTGGAAAGTAGGAATAGTGAGAAACTAGTTCTCAGAGGAAAACGACCATGGAACTTTGACCCCAATTATTTAGGTTGTAAAAAACTCAAAAAAGAAGTCAGTGGTTCTTCTTCTGGATCTCAAGTTAGGAAGGACAGTTCCTTTTTAAATTGGATGTCATCCATGACCAAACATTTATCAAGGTTTGATCACACTAAGTTTACTAGTCTTCGTCCACAATCCTCCAATATGAATGAGAAGTTTGATTCTGTTCCCATGACAGTGAACAGTGGAGACACTTTCTTCCAAAGTCGCGGTTTTACTTCTATGTTTCAAGCCCTAACCAGGCCAAGTGTCATATTACAAAATAGAATATGTGGTCATGACCATCAAAGAGTAGACAGTGGTTCAGAAGAGCCAAAAGTTGATAATCCTTTAGTTGGTAGTGAACAGGAGTTAAATTTAAACAGCTTTGATTTCAGCAACAGGCAAATGGAAAGAAGCTCAAATGGAGCTATCAGAATTGGAGGTCTCACAGAGTGTGGCAAATTACATGCTGAAGAACATAACCAGGGAAATTATCAGGTTCAGGAGCATCCCTTGGCTTCGTTCGACGTATCACCCAACCCTTCTACTATTCATGGGAAGATGGGACATAAAATGTGGCAGGTTGGTCTTAGAAAGATCATTGAACCTCCAAGCTGTTCAATTAAGAATCATTGCATACGTTCTGAAGAGAATGTAAATCGAACTACTTGTATCCCAAATAAATGTATTAATGTGGAGTTAAATGACAGTAGTGACTTGTTTGAGAATTTATGGGTTGCCCGATTTTTGAGAAGAAAATCTTCATCCAATTTAAACTTAGATGGTTGTAGTGTTGGTGTAAATTTACACACTGTCAGTCAAAACAATGGGAATTGTCTGGCAGATAATTCATGGAGAGCTAAAGGTATTTATTACAAATATCCTCAGAACACAGAGCACAATCATGGCTGTCATTTGGGAAGTCGAAGGAGCATTCTATCGGGACAATTGAAGCGAAAATATGATGAATATCCACAGAACACTGAGAACTATCATTGGGGAAGTCGAAGGAGCATTCTGTCTGGACAATTGAAGGGAATTCAAAAGTCTCATAGTAGTTCAAGTTCTTCTACAAGGGCACAGGATAAGATCAGATCTAACATAAGCCCAATTCTGCCTTCAAAGATGTTTAAAAATTCGGAGCCATTAGCATCTGTCTTTGCAAAAAGATTAGATGCTCTCAGACATATTCTGTCCTCCAAAATTTCAGATAGCCTCTCGCATGCTGCTACAACCTGCTTATTTTGTGGAAAAAGTGGTCATAATATAAGAAACTGTTCGGCATTGGCCGAATCTGATAAGAGTCTTCTGCACATGGTGGAATCATGTGATGGAAATGACACGTCAAGCAGTTTTTGCATTTGTTGTTTCCAGTTCAATCACTGGGCCATTGCATGTCCAGGTGCAGCCTCCAAAGTTAAGAACTCTTGTACTTTGTTCATGCCTGGTAATATGAGATTCGGTAGGAATCAAGAGAAACTTCATATCGACAAAGCTTATCATCGTGATAAAAGAATTTTCTTGCGGACTAATAGAAGAGGGAATTCGAAGGATGAAGCTGTATGTGCTGCTAATAGAAACTCTAGTGCGAATAAACTTGTACCATCCATTGCAAATGATTTGTGTTCAAAGGAATGCCTCTTAAAGAGTACAATTGAAGACAAGAATAAGATTTCATATTACAGGGATAATGAATCAAAGGTAACTAAGGCTTTACATCCTTGCAAATCGACGGCCATTGAAGTGGTTGGTGGACAAAATGAGATTTTTGAAGCGATAAAGAAGCTTCAATTGTCACGAACAGATATCATGAGGTATAATTTGGCATCTACGTGAACAATCACTATAAATTCAGTAATTTATGTATCAATGTCCTCTAGTTTGTTTCTTTTCCTTTTATAGATTCAAATTATTTTGCAGGGATAAGATTGAATTTACCCAGCCACAAATAAAAACAGATAATTGTATCTGTACATAATAAGAAGCTTTATGTGACACTTGGTGATATGAAATTTGTTGATGTGCGTTCTCTATATCCATGTCAAATTCAAAGTCAAAGGGAAAAAATATTGACCAGTGGAGGGGTAGCAAAATGATAACAAAGTCCAAATAGTAATAATAATTTAGTCCATAACTTCCATGTTACCTGTGAGAACTAGTGCAAGAAATAAAATTGCATTACTGTAACACTTTTCTTACTTTGAAGCATAGAGGACATCATCTGTTTAATTTCATGTAGTTGCTCTAGTCATTAACCATAGATCACTAAACGTGTTTTTTTAGTAGTTCACTAAACATGCTTTAATTACTTGGAGTTTTTATTTTCTAGAAAGCTAATTAAAAGTTCTAGAAAGCTACTGCATGATGAATGAATTTTTATTTTTCTTGGTAAAAAATCATATGGATACTGAGATGGCCTAAAACATACATGCAATATTTAAGTTTTTCTTGGTTGACTACTGAATTCTACAAATTTGATAGATCATTGAAATCACCAAAGGCCTGCCCTCCACTTGAGGGTTTTTTCTTGCGCCTGAGGCTTGGGAAGTGGGAAAAAGGACGAGGGGGCACGGGGTACCATGTTGCACGGATAAAAGGTACTTTCTATTCTATTTATTACTGAAGAAAAGATGGTTTTTTTCCATATTCTGTTTATGATATATTGATATAATTTATAGACATACAACAGTTAGCATGAGTCGTTAGTTGCCGAGACATAAGTTATGTATTTGGATTTTACCTCAGAATGTCCTAATTGTATCTAGTAGCTTATGTCAATTGGCTTCTATTTTGCAGGTGTGAGCTGTGAAAACAGCATTTCTGTTGGCATAGGATATCTCACATGCTCAGTTGACTATCGTTTTGTGTCCAATCATGATTTTACTGAGGTAATAGACAGTCTACTTTGGCTGATAGAACTTGTTTCCTTTTTGACCTAAGACTTTGTCTTTGCGACATTTGAATTTTCTCTTCTGTTTGTTTCTCATGAGGATTTTCTTGTGTGTAACAGGGACATTTCTTGTTTTGAGATTTTTTTTGGCAACCATAGATGACTGGCTATTTTAATGGCTTAGTCATGCCTGTCTGGATAAGTGTCTAATTGTTCTCTACTTATCTTCAGTTTGAGGCAGGCTTTTGTCCTAGTTGGTTATTACTGCCCGCACTAATTTCATCCTATGAATTAAAAAAAGAAAAGAAGAGACATCATTACTCTCGAACCATTTAACTAAGTGCACATTGCGTTGTTTCTTCAATAAAGATTGTTTTTTTTTTAGCTTTTTGGAATTTTAACGGCAACATCAGATTTAGAGTTCAGAAAAAAGAAACAGAGATACGTCATGTCATTGCATTTTTCTCTTTCTAATATACAAGTACAGTGTATATATTTTCATGACAAACGTTAAGTATTTGCAGGATGAATTGAAGGCCTGGTGCTCTGCTACCTTAAAATGTGATGGCATATTACCTTCAAAAGATGAGCTAGATATGAAGTTTAGAGAGAGAGCAGAGCTTGGGTTTTAGATGTCCATGCCAATGATGCTGTCATTTTGGACTGAACGAGATAGAAGTTGGAACCCTTGTGTCTAATCAGCCCCAATGTAATTAATTGCAGAGATTGCATATTACACACAGAAGCTAAAAAAATGTTTTTAGTTAGTACTTGTACTACTGGCTGATTTTCTTGGGCCATAATTGTGTATTTATCTCCATATGTAGCAGTAAGTGTAACAAAATGATATGCAACCTCATTCCAATTTACAGTTTACAGCACACTTGAACTTTCTGTAACTCACTATGCATATTTTTTTTGTCGGAAAGCTCACAATTCCTTGGACAGTTTTTGTATATTAAAGCTCACAAGATAACTATTTTATAGTATTAAGAAACATGATGGGTAATTTCTGATGACTTAATCTCAGTGTTGTTCGAATCGGACCGGACCGGCCGGTTCGACCGTCGACCGGAGCTTAGTTCGGTTTTGGTTCGATGGATAAATCGGGCACCTAATTGGACCGGTCAAAATCGATCAAAAATCGGAAAAATAAGGGTTGAACCGATTATTTTGATGAACCGGCCGGTTCAAATAAAAAAAAGAAAAACAAAAACTGGGTTGAATTAAGAGAAGTGGGCTTTGGAGTCCACTGGGCCATGAAGAAAAGTTTTAATTCAAGATCTTTTAAATCAGTTTTTATTTTTTTTCTTTTTAATTATAAAAGAATTTGTTTAGCTGATATTTATTTTTTGAATAAATAATTATTAAGATATATTTTTATTAATAATTTTTATATCAAATAAAATGTTAAATCATCATAACTTTTGAAAATAAATTTAATTTTTTTCATATTTAATCATTCATTTATGATTTTTTATATAAATTATAAATTATATTTAAATTTAATATTTTTTAATAGTATTCGGTTCGACCGGTTAAACCTGATCCGAATATTTTTTCGGGTCGATGTCCGGTCCGGTTCTGACAACATTGCTTAATCTTTTTGAATAATTCAGACAATATGATTTGAATTATTTAGGTTCACCACATTTACTCAAGGAGGTGGTGCCTATCTTGATTGCTATCTAACTATAATCTCAACAATTTTTAGAAAAAAAATATTCTTTTTCCTTTGATCGAATAAAGAAGTCATATCCAATCTGAAATGTTAGTGAATACGATACTATAACGCCATCAGTAATCTAAAAGCTCACCATCCTTCTTAGTGAAAAATAAAATGATCAATAGTTCTCCAAGAGAATTCAGTGAAAGCATATTTGAATTGAAATGACATTCAGGAGGTTGGATGCCAGCCATTTGGATGTTTCAGTTAAACATTTATCTGTCTCTAAAACCTTTCCATAGATTCCGGTCACCAAATTAATGCTTTATATCTTTATTTCCTCCATTCCAAGGACCATCAATCATTGGAGGTAGGTCCCTAAAAGCCCAACTATCCAAATTATATATAGATTGGAAGAATATTTCAATTCATTATTCTTTGGTTACTGCTTGGATTTTGATTCCATGCATAGGTCCAAAGTGGAAGTTGGGTGAGCCATCTCTTTAGTTGTTTAATTGTTAAGCAAAAGCACTAGTCATCATGCTTGCTCTGTAATTTGCCGGACAATTATCCACAAGTTATGAGTTCTCTACATCTTAAATTACTTAATTTGATAGGTGCTGAGATTCTGACACAGCATGTGGTTAAAAGGTATGATTTTTACAGTTATTATTGTCTGGCTATTGTTCTCTTCCCTTCAGGTGATCATGTTTAAATAGGAATTAATTACAGAAAAAAAGGCAGGGATGTCAAAAGATTGTTTATACATTAGACATCTGGATTGAGTTGTTTTCCTCCTCTTTTCCCTTACGACAATGAGAAAAAAATTGAGCTCGTAGTAAATATATCAAGGGCCGTGATGAAAAAACAGCCTCTAATACAAATTTAGTGTCTCTATCATTATTTTGAATACAAGGTCTACTATCATATTGCATACTCTATGCACTATATATTAAATATGTGCCGGTTAATTATACAGGCGTGCATGCTGCATCTGATGTACGCATTTGTTAAAAATAATATATGAATATTTTATTATATTGTGTTTGATGGAATATTAACTCTCTTTTTATAATTTATAAAAAAGAAACTATCGGAACATGTAGGACCTTACGTTGGAAATGCTGACAAATGTTGAAAGCATTAGTGCTTCTAATTTTTTTTAAAATACATAAGAAATATTGTCCCTCAAATGATCAAATTGCCTTTCGTTGACATGGAACTTATTGTTTTTTTTTTTGCCACATAATTAGTAGCTGAACCGTAATCATCTCAATTATTTTCCATTTTGCACAATAACAAAATGGCCTATACACTCATATGCCTTATGACATTTTACAGAATAATTAATTCTAAATTCTCGATTCTTAAAGAAAAGATTAATGGGGGGCATGTTTGCCCTTCGGAAGATATATGTATGATTGAAATCTTTCATGTCTTGCTGGATGACTCTTCAACAACCGTTCGGTAGTTAAACCAATCGAAGTACTAATAATTTATAATTCCTATAAGGTCAAAAAAAAGTACATATTTCCTTATGATATAAATCCATATGATTTGTCTTGCACACACACTTAACAATAGTGCTACAATTTAAAATATCTATTAAATAAAAGAAAATAAATAATATTTGTGTTAAGTGATTTTTTTTCTTGACACTATATTACATATTTCGTCTGATGTGTAACAAAATAAATAATTAAATTATTATTATTATTATTATTATTATTATTATTAAATAACAAAATATCAACCCATTGATACATCTATCAAACTCAAAAAAAAGAAATGGTTCAAAGTTCACGGGATCAGTCAACGTCCAAGTACATAATAAATAGACCGCATGGCTCGCGTTTTGTGTGATGATGGATGCACATTCCATACAATTTTCAAACCCCACGTGGCTGCCCAATATCCACTCGATTTCAGGTTGCAGTTTATATTATCCATTATTTTTATTTATCATCACATTCCTTATCTCACGCACATAAACAATAATTCAAGTAATGGTTCAACCAATAAACTAAATAAAATATGTTGAATAAATTTGGCTATCGATTCGTTGCATAAACGTAACCCAACATATATAAACGAACTGATGGAATTGATTTTGCTTCATATATACTGTAATACCTGCCACAATTAAAAGAAAAACAGAAAATAAAAATATGAAGGAAAAAGAAAGAAAGAAAGAAAAGAAGCGGATGCCATTTTGACACATCAAATCCCAATCTCACTCAACTTCGCTCTTCCTTAAATATATAAATCCTTAATCAAAATTTTTTCATTCTTTTCTTTCTCTTTGGAGCTCCAACATAGAAACTTAGTCCATATGTGTCTCAATCCGGGATTGAACTGAACTCTCTTCAATTGCAGCAATAAATCAATAAGAATAGAGGAGGAGATTGGGTCAAGAGTCTAGGAGAATGAGCCGCTCTATGGGAGAAGGAAAATAAGGGAAGAAACAATTTTAAGGAGAAATTAGGACAATTGAGGTATGCAGAGAGATCTTTGTATTGACCATTTAGGCCTATGCAAATTGATAGCTTTATAACATGTGAAATGATTATGAAATATTCTATATGTCATTGATATTGCAAGAGAATCATGATAATACTTATTCTAGTTAAAACTCATTTTATGCTCAAGGAGAATTAGAGTTCATATGCTAAAGGTTATTCATATTGTGTTGGTCATTTTATTGAGTGAGTATGTCATTATATTGTATCACAAATTGATTGATATTTTGATCAAAAATAAAAACCTAGAAAAAAAATTCTAGGTTCACATTTATATTTTTGAAATTCACGTTAGTCGGCTGATCGACCTCAGGGGAGATTCGACCAACTATCGATGATGGGAGATGTGAGGTTCGATCGATTATAGGCGAACTGAGCTGACACACTAAGTCGGCTGAGAGGGGTCCAACCAACCTTAGAGTCGGTCGAGCCCAAGCAACATCAATAGCGATTGTCAATGGGAGCGAGCCCGACCGACCTCCAGGTTGGACGACCACCATGTGGTGAGTTGATCGACCGACCCCAGGGCAAGTTCGACCGACCTTGCCCTAGAACTATTTTATTTTATCATATTTAAAGTATTGTGCCTATTGATTGATAACTTGGTTCATGTATTGCATGCTTAGTCATAATAGATTAAATTATTAATGTAATGATGTATTGATTGATTGATTTGACATATTGAAGCGAGATTGAGACATTTGTCAATTTGAAAGATAGATTATCATCACATTGTATTGATCCAAACGTAAAAATTGGTGGACTGCTTCACGCAGAGCCCACGAGAGCAAAGCGTTGTCGACGATGATGTACTCAATCCTCCAATCATTGTTAAAGGCTTGAGTTTGAAATAAGGTTGTCATTTGATGATTGTGGGATAAATGATTCATGGAACCATATTGCTATCGTTATTGATGGATCATAAATCTTAATTATTATTGAAATGAGAAGGCTCATATCGAAATTGAGAGGACTTCATACGGGAACAACTATATGGGGACGACTCAATAAAGTCACAAAGTGAACTTTCGGTTATCAATAACAATAAATGAGATAAGTCTAGAATGAACACAATTTTTATTGATATTGAACATTAGAAGCCTAATATTATTATGTGTTCATGTCATTGATCGACTGATGAATATTGAAATGATTAAAGTCCAAACATATAACAATTTAATCATTATTGTTCATTGATATATTGATATAATATTTTATATTGATCTTATTCATATTGCTTAATTATTATTGCTTTACATACTGTGCGTAAAGCTCATGGGACTTGTCCCTGCATTGAATTTTGTATACCGACAAGTTTAGGTATGGATGATGACGCTACTAGTGTTAAAAAGATTGCACACGACGTATACAAAATATCGAGTCCAATGTATGTATAACCAATTAGTATGCCTATTTTCTATCAAGACTATGTACAAGTCATGAGTTTTTGATGTAACATTAATATTATATACTCTTTTGACGATACATGAAGTTTAGTGATCATTTTCATTGTTGCTTAAATGTTGAATTTATAAGTTTTTACTGTAATTGTCTATTATATTTCTGTATCATCTCGGGAATCACCTTGATGCGTACCGAATATCGATTCCTGCACGTGTGAAATGAATTCATGGAGCGTTACATATACTATTAGTTAAGAAAAGAATATCTTTTTAGACTTATAAAATATAGGTAATATATAAAATTAAACATCGTCCATCGAGAGATAAAATGAAAATACAGAACACGTGCTAAATATACAAACAAGTCAATGAATTAGCACATGAAATGTGTCGAGAGCAATTAATAAGCATCTGAATTTGACGTTAAGTTAATGCTGTAGATTCAGATTTAATGGTTCAATCCTTTTGAAAGATTTAGTTTATTTTAGCTAATTTTAAACTAAAAAAAAGAAAAAAAATATGGTTAGCAACATCTTATCCAGGACCGACGCAAACTACTCCACCCTCCCGCGTGCGACTTGTTTATGAGCACCTGCCCAATTTAATAAGGCACATGACGCAACCCATGTTTTCTCCCATGCTATGCTTCCTCATCCATATATATATATATATATCAGGTCTACAGACACATAACAAGGCAACTTCATCTCTCTCTCTCTCTCTCTCTCTCTCTCTCTCTCTCTCTCTTTCTCTCTGAGAAAAGTGATCATGCTTGACCACCACCTCTACGACTCCATCATGAACATGGGCAGCAAAGGTACTAAAAAACATGCACGAATGACCCACAAATCCTCTCTCTCTCTCTCTCTGTGAGAACTTTCTCTCTTTTACCATCTTACCAAGAGATACATATAATTGACTGTACGTGTGTGAATTAATCAGATGGGATCGACGGGGCGCTCCTGCTCCAAGTCGTCGCGCTGTCGACGGCCGCAGCCGCCTTCGCCACTATGGTGCACCGCCGGCGGGCTCGCAGGAGGCAGCGCCCGATGATGGACCTCCGGGTGGCTCCGAGGCTCGTCTCCGGCCACTCCGGCGCCGTCAAGGACCTCGAACGCTTCTCCTATTACGTCGGTACGTTTATTACATATAATACGGCTAGAGCCCGTCTGTCGCCTAATTTGTCGCACAACTTTTTGCCCCATCTCTCGCAGGGGTACATGAACAGAGTACTCGTGAATTCAAACTGTTATTGGAATCATTGTAATATATGGGTTTCCTGATATATCTGCTGCTGATCCTGTAGCAAGGCAGATTGGATTCGAGGACGCAAACGAATGCCCGAACCTGTGCAAATTGGCGTACGACTACCTGAGGAGGGTGAAGGGATGCGAAGAAAACATATTCGCCTTCTTCGCCAGCGATCCCAGTGCAGAGTCCCTGTGCGTCAAGCTCATAGAGGAGCTGGAAAGATGCATCTTTGGATACTTCTCGTTTCACTGGCCTCATGCCCCTCTCATGGTCAGCCAGGTACATCAATCAAATTGAGCTCCTTGCTTGCTGCTAATACGCTTTTGATTCGTTTCAGTCTGATTAATTTCATGGTGCATATGCATAAAGTTGCTTGTTAACAATTGGCCATCCATGGCCATGCTTTGCTTTGGCTGAACAGGTCTTGAGCGCTGCTGACGGCGAACCAAGAAGGCGACTGAAGAGCCTTGTCTTGGAGGCCACAAGGTAGGCAAAATATACTATTCTTAGTCAATTCATACAAAGTAGATAGAAACTTGATTCCATCTACGTGCCTGTTTGCTGAGTCTGACTGCTATCGATCACGACAATATTTACGACAGTAGCAAGTAATCTAAAGTTAAGGGAAGGGAATATAGCTGAGGGACAATCAGTAAGCATATCCATCATTTACGACTGTAAGCCAAGGTCCAAATCAGGGCTCTGAGTCCTGAAGCAAATGTTCTAGTACAAATTACCTTCCCCAGCTCTCACCTGCACAACTCTCAGCATGATCTGGCTTTCAGTATCCAATAGGGAAATTTACAAGATATCTTTCAGAATAGCCCAGCCCATCGCATTCATGAAGCAAAGTTATTGAACCAAGCAAACCAAACCCAATGCCTGGTGGTGGCTCTCTAACTCAATAGACAAGCAACATGTGTAGGTTTCGATTGTCTCTGGCACACACATTTCAGTACAGTGACCTGTGGGCACTGCCTTCTTTCGATGGCATTAAATTGCAAGTGGCGAGCTGCTTTCTTGCTAGCTCATTGCTTCAAAAAACACAATGCACACAGAGAGAACCATTGGTCTACATTTATGTGACCTCCAGACCTTCCATGAAAAGGGGATAAAATCTATTAACATCATAATGCAGCTCGGATGGTTCTGGAGAAGAGATGCATGGTGTTGAAGCACCATAACTGCAAGAGGGGATGAGGCCTACTTGGACTCGTCTTTTGTTAATATATCTCTAAGCCGCTGCATCTGTTAGAATGTCACTGTCCAGTTTAAGACAAAACAGTTATCGACATTGATAAAGAAACCTTAATCCATCGGAAACTTGTCTTTCTCCGTTGGTCATACAAATAAATACACGACTAGTTTCGGTTTCCACTGATTAAATTGAAAAAGAAATGACATATGTTTAGTTGGTTGGCCCAAATAGTGAAGTTCTCATAAAAAAAAGAGACTACAAGAAGAACTAGCAATTGGGCTTGTTGGGATAAAAAAAAATAGATATGCTTAATTTAGCATGTCTAAATGTTTCCTGAATGACATGCTTCATGCTAAGTTTTCACCTTGTGAAATTATAACTTGTTCACAGAAAACAAAGGTTTGAGAGGGTAACGAAGGACCTGAAGGTGACAAGAGTATTCTCTACGTTGTGGGAAGAGATGAAGGCCATCGGCAACGACGTGATGGTCCCAGCAGCTCTCAGTGACCGGAGCCCTGTCCTTCTCCTGATGGGTGGTGGAATGGGAGCTGGCAAGAGCACAATCCTCAAGGAAATATTAAAAGAGTGAGCACCACATCTCATTTATAGTTATGTATACACGAACTTGTGCAATTATTTGTGGGCCTTGTTATACTTTAAAATATCATACATGGCTTTAGTCAACTGCCAAGTTTCCTTTTTGAATAGCATTCAGCTTTTTCAGACCAAAAGGATTGAGAAACAGCTTATATCAGTCCTTCTAGAAACCCATTTGTTTATTATGTCCTATCATTAAGTAATTGCTATTTGTGCATAGGCCTTTCTGGACAGCAGCAGGTGGAAATGCAGTAGTAGTTGAGGCAGATGCATTCAAAGAAACAGATGTTATTTACAGGGCCATAAGCTCAAGAGGTCACCATAATGACATGCTCCAGACTGCAGAGCTGGTAATGATCTTTCTATACTTGCAGCTTTTCTATTTGAGTTGGACAAATATACCAGTTTTGTGGCATATTTGATGAGTTTATATGTCGAGTTGCATAATGGTAAAAAACAACCAACTCTTTCCTTTATTGTGACTAGTTCTACTTCTATTTGTTCATCTAGTTTCAAGCTAATTAGACTAAATTAATTCTTTTAACCAAGATCAATGTCTATGGAGATGCAACTAATGACAAACTTTGCATTGCAACAATATTTGGATTACGACATTTGGGTGTCAAGTATGGCGTAATGCTGACTGATGAGCAATTAATATGAAATTATACAGGTGCACCAGTCGTCAACAGATGCAGCATCTTCCCTGCTTGTGACTGCCCTCAACGAGGGCAGGGACGTTATCATGGATGGCACGCTGTCATGGGAGCCATTTGTTCAGCAAACAGTGGCCATGGCGAGGAATGTCCACCTCAAACGCTACCGGATGGGACCCGGCTACAAGGTCGACGATGACGGAACCGTCATCGAGAATTACTGGGAACAGATGGAAGAAGATGACCAGGAGGATGAGACCAACGCAAGGAGGCCTTACAGGATAGAGCTGGTCGGAGTAGTCTGTGATGCTTATGTCGCAATAACAAGAGGAATCAGGTAATTTATCCTCTGCATCTATAAAACAGGAGCTTGATACCAATCTCAGGAGCATCATATCTTTTTAGTTTCAACACTAACATTAGATATAATTCACAAGTGCCTCAGAAATCTTTATACAATACACTAATCTTTCTCAGAAGTATACGGGACTTCAGACATTATTGTAACATTGCTCGTATTGCAGGAGGGCGATCATGACAGGCAGAGCAGTCAGGGTGAAGCCCCAGTTGAAGTCACACAAGAGGTTTGCCAATGCCTTCCCAAGATACTGTCAGCTCGTTGATCACGCCCGGCTCTACTGCACCAACCCCATGGGACCTACAAAGGTGATCTGCCAACTGATCAACTCTTCTTCCCTCTCCACTACTCCCACACATGAACATCCATTCTGCAATCTTTTGAGATGCTGTGTGATCATAAGATCCTTACTGTGGAGCTTAATTTGATGTGGTGCAGCTGATAGCTTGGAAAGACGGGAGCAGCAGCTTGTTGGTGGAGCCGCAGGGGATCAGCTGCTTGGAGAAGGTGGGGAGCTTGAACGAGGACGCCACCTCCATCTTCGAAGTGTACCCTCAGGAAGATGTCATCTGCGAGGAGTCCGGATCAGTCTGGCACCACACCGTGATGCCTCCTGCGAGAGTCACCGTCCAAGAAGAGTTGAAGTTGGCCATAGCAAAGATCGAGAGTCGTGCATCGTGACCAGGTCTTCTGCTGGAATGATCGATCAAAAAGCCAAAAATGGATATATATATAATGAAAACTTATGAAAACTGTACATTTTTTCTTATTTGTTTGAGCCTTTTCTTTTTAAATTTTCGTTGTAATTGATGAAAGCATTTGTATTGGGAACATATTTAAGTCTTAAAAATTTTAAAATGAGAAGTATATATCTTTGAATTCTCTCCACAACATGCATCGGGATATTAAAATAATCAAATTATTGATGTAATGTTCTAAATAATGATCCGTTAGTTAATTATCTTTATTGAGAATTAAATTGAGTTAACTACTTTCTAAGTTAAAAATTATTGAAATAATATGCTTATATTGTATTATTAACTTTGGAATTAGTTAAAAAACTAAAGTGTTATTATCTTGAAAGATTAACTAAGTTAATTATATAACGTAATAAGCTACAAGCTAATCCATTAGCTCAATTAAAATATATATTTAATAATTTAGCTTACCTAACCAACCTATCTATGTTAGCTTCCGATTACATTTTGTTTAACCAATAGGAACGTACCTTTTACCTTATATTCTGTTCTTAAGTTCCACCACCTTATTCACCTATTTAAGCTTTTGACCATGAGTTCTATTTTATATTTTAGTGCTCTTTATCTCCAGCAAAAAAAAAAGAGAAATAGGAACAAAAGAGGAGAATTATAGTAAGCTCGAAGAAAAAAAAAAGACGAGACTATAAAAAGAGAAATAAAAATAAAAGAGATCTTTACTTGTCATTTAGACGTGGGAAGCTACCAACAAGTTGTAACATATTATGATGGGCTCCTTAATATGTGTCTTCTGCTAAGTGCAGAGAACATTAATCTTTGATTTTATGGTAGCTCGAGTAGTATACAGGTACAAAGTTTAGGGTGGGAGGGACGGGACAAAATATATATAAACAAATAAAAAATGTAAAAAATTAAGATTTTAATTTTAAACTTTTAAATACT